>CM062813.1:987983311-988225841 GCA_031772625.1 Pinus tabuliformis
AATTGGAAAAGAAAATGTATGACTGAATCCTCAGTAGCTCTTGGTAGCGCCTCTGCCTCAACCCATTTAGTAACATATTCTATTGCAACTAGTATGTATGTTTTTGATTGGATGATGGGTTAATAGGACCAATAAAATTAGTGCCCATTGCTCAAATGGCTTAATTACTAATTCTGGGTTCAGAGGCATCTCATCAGGTTGTCCAGGGCATCCTGCCCTCTGGCAGCTATCACAGGCTTGAACAAAAATTTTAGCATCTTTAAAGATAGTGGGCCAGTAATAGCCTGTTTGTAAGACTTTGTGACCAGTTCTGTGGTCTACAAAATGTCCACCACACGGCCCCTCATTACATACTTTTAGAATGTCAAACACTTCATCTTCCCTAACGCATCTTCTAATGTGAATATCTACCCCTGTGTGGAATAAGTATTCCCCGATCCAAGAGAATCAGGTATTGCGCTGTACTATTTGTTTTCTTTTATTAGGCGTTAGGTGCTTGGGTAATTTTCCTACTACCAAGTAATTTGCAACATCTGCATACCATGGTGTTCTGACAGTAATAGCAAATAAATGTTCATCAAGAAATTGATCCTCAATTGTTGTTGTGTCAGCTGGCTTTGGCATTCGTGAAAGAAAATCAGCTACAGGGTTCTCTTTTCCAGGTCGATCCTTAATTGTGATATCAAATTCCTGCAAGAGGATCAACCATCTTGTCACTCTTCCATTTGTAACAGGTTTATTTGCTATATATTTAATGGCAGAGTGATCTGTGTATAAAACTACAGGATACCCAGTTATATAATGTTTAAATTTATTTACAACATATATTACAGCTAAAAATTCTGTTTCAGTCACAGTTTAGTTTAATTCAACAGGAGATAGATTTTTACTAATATAATATATTGCATATGGATTTTTGTCTTCTTCCTGTCCAAAAACTGCTCCGATTGCTGTGTCTAAAGCATCAGATGAAATCTGGAATGGCAAACCCCAGTTTGGGCCCCTTAGCACTAGGGTTGTGGATACAAGCCTTTTTAAATATTCAAAAGCACTGTCACATCTATCTGTCCAAATGAAATCAATATTTCCTCTTAGTGCATATAATGGTGCAGCAATCTGAGAAAAATTCTTTATAAATTTTCTATAATAACCAGAAAATCCCAAAAAACTGCGTACCTCTGTTTGTGTGGTAGGGGTAGGTATTAACAGAATTATCTAAATTTTAGCCGGATCTACCTGTATTTGAACTGTTGATATATAATGACCTAAGATGAGTCCCTCAGTCATCATCATGCGACACTTTTCATGGCTTAAACAAAGCCTAGTGGCAATGCATCGTTGCAACACTTTTTCTAATGTTTGTAATGTTGGCTCAAAGTCATCCCCATAAGGTGTGAAGTCATCCATATACACTTCAAGCCCTTCATTTATCAAATCTGAAAAAATGTTGAGTACAGCCCTCTAAAATGTGGCAAGTGCATTGCACAGCCCAAAGGGTAAGACCCTGTAAGCAAATGTTCCCCAAGGGTAGGTAAAGGTAGTTTTATCATAATCTTCAGGGGCAATCTGAATCTGATTGTATCCACTGAAGCCATCTAGGAAAGAAAATAATTTCTTCCCTGCCAATGTGTCCAAGACCTGGTCAATGAATGGAAGGGGAAAGTGGTCTTTCTGGGTTGCTTTATTCAGTTCTCTATAGTCAACACATAACTGCCACTTTCCATTCCTTTTCGGAACCACTACTAATGGAGCGACCCACTTGCTGTCAGATATTGGGTAGATAAAGTTTACATCTAAAAGTTTTTGCAATTCAACTATCACAATATCCTTAAGATGAGGACTTAATCTCCATTGGGGTTGGAAAAAGGGTCTAGAATCCTTTTCTATATAGATGTGGTGCATACACAACTGGGGATCAATTCCTTTCATGTCCGGGTAATCCCATGGAAAGGCTTCTTTATATTTGCTCAGGAGTTGAACCATCTTTTGCTCTTTGTCAGCAGTCAGGTTTTTGTTAATGTTCAAAGTTTTTCCTGGCTCAATTTCTATGGTTTTTCTGTTATAAATAGAGGTGATTGGTATTGATTGATCATTAGTCTCTTTTAGGGGATCTCCTTCTACTTCATTATCGAATGTTGCTTCGATCATGTGACATTTGAGCTGGGATCCAGCTTCTGGTTGGTTAATGTAGGTGTTGACGATGTCATCTTTTGTTTGATCTTTAAATTTGAGAGCATCTTCTATGGTTAGGGGTGATATAATGTTTTCAATTAGATATGATACAGGTTGTTTTCTGGTTTTGATTATTGTTAAACTTGGTTGGGTCGGAGGATATAAGGCTAAATTCTTGACATTGGTTCCTCTTGTTATGGTCATGCTGCTTCTTTGGCAGTTGATATAGGCATCCGTGGTCGCCAACCAAGGTCTACCTAAAATGAGTGGGTGTCCCTCTAATCGGTTTCTGGGATTGATGATGAGGAAGTCTGATGGGTATTCCCAGGAATCTACTGACATCATTACATCCTATAATGTGCTTCTTGTTTGACTATTGAGCAGTCATCCAATTCCAGCAGGGTTGTGGTTGGGTCTAGGGATGTAATGTCGAGCTTTTGGAAAGTTGTTGTGGTAAGAATATTGATTGTTGCTCCTAAGTCGACTAGTACATTAGGAAATTAGTAGCCATTTATTTGCACAGTAACTATTGGATTGCCTAGGTCCTCATATTTTATAGGCACTTCTCTTCCTAATAGTAAATCGGATAAGGTACGGACTACATGGACAGTTGGATTTGTTGTTATTTTCCTCTTTGGATTTTTCATACATAATTCTTTAATAGTTTTTGCGTAAATTGGGATATCTTGAATAGCCTGGAGGAGTGGTATTTTTATACATAAATTCTTCAATTTTCCCAGAAGATCAAAATTAGGGTGTTCTATTGGGTGAGGTAAGATTAGTGGTTTTGGGAATGGAGGAGAAGAGGTGGTTTCTTATTCATGATTTTTCTGTCTAACCAGATTCTATTCCTATGGTGTTTGTTCTATAGGTAACAGATTTTTAATTTGAACATTTTTACCCCCCTCTGATTCTATTATACGCCCAAATCTTAATTCAAGGTCATTACACTCCCTTAACTCGATTTCTAGTTCTGTTCGTTCAATAATTTGCACAGACTGAACCAGTCTGTTGTTGGGGTTTGGGTTGGGTTGGGCTGGGAGCTGTAGTCTTAAGTTGTTCTGGGGGTTTTTTTGCAATGTATAAGGTGCTAGCAGTGTGGGTTGAGATAGGGGGATCATTCCTATTGGCTGATTTGTAGGTCTCTGCCAGTTCGACTACCAGTTTTGACTCTGCGAGGTGGAGGGTGACCATTGTGTTGAATATGCATTATTTTGCCAAAATGGTGGACAGTAAGGAAAGTTCAGCCAATTGGTTTGATTTGTTTGATTTGGCCATGGTGTCATGGGGAATGGATGTTGTGACCAACTAGGGACAGGTGGTTGATTCTGCCACATTCCATTATATTGTTGAGCATTATACTGAGGAGGCTGAAAAGAAGAGGATGGATCAACGGGCATACCTATTTGTCGTGATTGCCACTAGCGATGCTAATTTAGTAGGTAAACTGGTTTTGTTTCTTCTTTTGCTTCTTTTTAGACTACTTTCAGTCCTGGGAGTGATGGGCAGCTTTCTGTTGAGTGATCTTTCATACAGATGGCACAGATTTGGACCATATCCAGCGGGCACTCTTTGTGGCTATGCTTCTTTCTGCATCTAGAACAGAATATCACCAAGTTTTGTTTTGCTTTTGCTTGCTTTTGTTTGGCTTGCATAATGTCCAACTGCGTTGTCAAAGTCCCTAGGATATCAGTTTTGAAATCCTCTAACATATTTCCAATTTTTGTGCGAGTTATTCCTCCACCAGAGACTTTATTATCCCTTGTAATCATGTCGCGCTCTGCTATCTTTAGTCTTGTGCTGCCTCTTGAACACCTGATACACAAATTAATGATGTCAGCGAAGTTTTCCTGATATATGTCATCTTTACCCCTAATGTTTAATGTTTCAATCCATTGTTCTTTCATCCCTTTAATTAATGTAGTTTTTAACAAATTATCAGGCAAGGGCAAAGATGCAGAGGGATATCTCTGGAAATTGTATTGAAAGAGTTCTACATATTCCTCCAGTGTTTCGCTAGGTCTTGCTGTCATTTGAAATATCTCATCCTTTAATTCCCTGGATCTACAATAGTCCTGATATTTCTTTAGGAAAGCAGTTTTCATCTGATCCCAGTCGTTTATAGTGCCCCCACCTAATCCCATAAACCATCGTAAGGTTACCCCTTTCAATGTGGAGGGAAATAGCTTTAGTTTTTGGGGATCGGTGGTATAGTCATACCCCTGACACAATACATCAAACTCAAACGTAAATGTGTATGGATCTTCCGATGTTAACCCACGAAAGGTAGGAATATTCTGGAGAGGAATGGCTTTCATAGGTGTGTTAATTGTTGTGTCCACGATGGGATACTGCAGTGTGGAGGTTTGAGGTGTTTGTTGGTTCTGGGCCATTTGATCAAATATGTGCCAATACCCATCTGGGATTTCCAAAATTTTATTCCTAAGATGTCTAGAAGGGATGGGAATGAGCTTAAAAACACTTCCCTGGTCTGGGACAATGAGTGTTCCTTGCTGAACTACTATCTGGGGAGATCTTGGCTTCTCAGTCCCCTGGTTTCTTCTTGAATGAACTTAAAGGAACTCCCTTTATCTGGGATGCTGAGTGTTCCTGGTTGAATTATTACCTGAGGAGATATTGGCTCCTCTGTTTCCCCTGTTTCTCCTCCTCCTTCAAGGAGATTACTAGAATTCCCTTCTTGTAAAGAAATTGGGCGAGAATTTTCAATTTCTTGAAAACTTTGCTTAGTCTCTTTTGTTTTGTTGTGTACCTCAGTAAAGGCTACAGATGGTGAATTTGTGGCCCGAAGGGAGCCAGTAGGTTGTGTGGAAGCAACTTTCCTAGGACCTACTGATGGCCGAGATTCATCTTTCTTTATGATATTGCCTTGAAGGTTTATCAACCAAGGGTCACCGATCCCTTAGCTTTGTTAGATTTTGGTAGTGGATTTGGATTGTTTTCAGGTTTTTTCTTCTTAGTCATACACACAACTCAAATATTTACTTCTACCCTAAGTTCTTAACAATTATGCTGGAAAGCAGGCGGGGGAGCAGGGCTTTTACATGATCCATATGTAGGTTCTTACCTTCCGTTTTTAATACCCAATTCTCTCCTAACAGAAAAACATCAAATGTATACTACTCTTCAGAAATGGCTACACTCTCCCTGGCAACGGTGCCAAAATGTTGAGATATAAAAGGTGTCTTTTTAACTCCTAATTATCTTCACATTAGTTATCAATCCGGGTAAGACTTTCTATTTCAAGAGTGTACACAGTGTGTGGTGGCTATTCACACAAGAGTAATACTTCTAAATTGCAACACAACGCTTTCAAATATAAGAGTAAATGGATGAAGCTAATGAACTCAAATTACAATTAAAAGAAAGCTTAACTTGCTAACAAAACCAAACCAAAAATTCATTCAAGTATCAGTGAAGAATACAGTAGTAATAACTCGCTTCTCTTTTAACTGATTGATATTCCAAAATTATATTCTAATCTGAACAGCAAGGATCTCAATCTGAGAGCGTAGACAGCAGAAGCCAGTGCTCTTTACAATGGAGAATCTCAAGATAACATGCCGAACTAAATTACTAAATTGGAAATAGAATGTTGAACTCAAATGATTAAATCTGAAATCATAACAAGGAAATACTAAAACAGGTAATCAAATAACAACTTGAACTAATACTTCTACAACATGTGAATTAGAGTAAGTCTGAGAATACGAAATATCAAAGCAATGCGATTACAATAAATGGAAATCAAACCAAACCATCGCACGGTATAAATTGTAAAAGAATGATACAGGAACAGCAAGTGAATCCACTAGGGTCGGGCCCTTAGCTTCCAGTGAACACCGCTCGATTACTTCAGTATGATTGAAGGAACAACAATTGTATTATATATTAATCATTTGCAAAATAGTTACAGCCAGTTCGTACTATGTTTCAACAACAAGAGTCGATGATAAAAGTAAAAATACAATAGTAATTTCTGAATAATCTCCCGTCCCCATTCTCTTTACAATCACTGCCTTTTATAATGGCCAAGCGATAAGAAGGGTAAAATAGTAACAGCGATCCCTCAAGATTAAGAGATCCTAAGGGATTTGCACAATCTTCCATCTTTAGTTAACTTCTTGTCTTTTGTGTTGATGATGTGATCTCCTTTGCTCTTATCCATAACTGGGCGCTCCTATCCTTGGCTTGCTGCTTGTACACTGTTTCCTGGCTAGGGAATAGCAATTGTTCCATTTCGTCCTTTTCCTTTCCGTGGTTAGGGATGGCAGTTGTTCTATTTCGTATTTTTCCTGCATGAAGAAGGATAGCAATCAGTTAGTTTGTGATAACAGATAATTTCCTTGTTTTCACCATAATCCTTTGATATTTTATCATTTTAGGATATAAAAGGAATATAACTAAAGAAAAGAATGATGAAATAAGTAATATATACATACATTTTTCATAGCTCAACAAATGGTTCATTCGGATGCGATAGTCCTTGACAGTTGTACCTATCAATAAATATACAATCCTTGGCCATATGTCCATAGTTAGTGCATGAAAAACAATAACCATTAAATAAATGAACATACCTAGAATATTTTTCATTCTTCTTTGGAGGCGATTTTGTAGTTTATTGTGGTCCTTTTTTCTTGACTTCTTTGGTCTTGTTATTTGGAGTTGCATCATTCTTCTTTGGATTTTCACTTTAATCAACTTCCTTCTTAGAATCATCCTATGAAGATGTGAAGCTTGTACCTTGATCAACTAGAGCTTTACCATCTTTAATTGCCTTCTTTTTTGGTTCTTCATATGTCTTATCTTGTATGTGTTATTTTTGTGATTCCTTGAGTTTGTTAATCTCATCAGCGTTGCATCAAGTTTCTTCTTTATTTTGAGAAATATCTTCTTGAAACCATCTTTTCAAGATATTCCTTCTTTTTCTTGCCTCCTCAACTTGTAGCTTGAGAAGAGTGGTCTTCTCTACTTCTCTATTGATAACATGTATTTTTTCCTTCTGCTTCTCATTTCCAATCCTGAGCTTGCTTATTTCTACTGACGATGTTTCTAATTCCTTTTGCTTTTGGTCAAAAATGGATATGTATCTTTGATCATATTCCTTCCTTTCAATTTCTATTTCCTGCATTTGTTGTGTCATCCTGCTAATCTCTGCAAACATTGTGTCGAGTTCTTGTTGCTTATGTTGGACTTGTAACTTGAGGTTTCGTGTCGTTGTATTCTTGATTTCTTCCAATTGAGTTCTAAGATTGCTAATCATCTTCTCATACTCTTCATTTTCTTTGATGAGTTCTTTTGTTGTCTTCAATTATCCTTCCAAAAGTCTTGTCTTTTCCTTTTGAATTTTGAGTTCCTTTCTCACCTTGATCACTTGATTTTGAAACTCTGTTTTATTCATTCTACCATTTCTTCGTCATAATTAGAAGGATCCAAATTTTCAATAACATATTGACCTGATTTATTTGTTGAATAGAGATTATGAAGCTTTTCCCAAAGAGCTTTAGCTGTTGAACATTGACCAACTTTTGTTTTCACAGAATTTGGCAACACATTCAAATTCACATTCATGGCCTTTGAATTCTACCTTTTAGCTTCTTTAATAGATGTGTCTCCAGAAACAATTGTTCCCATACTCCATGTGCCTAGAAATGTACTTCCATCCTGGATTCCCATATCTAGTAATTATCTACATCAAAATCAATCGTTGGTACACAATAGTCGCTTTCTTCAGATTTTGTTGTACATGTACCTTATTTTGAAATCCTTGTAAACTTCATCTTTGACTTTCCCATCTCTATGCTCTGAAAACTGACTTCTAGCAGTTAAGATGTTACTAAAGTAACGAAGCTTTGATTCCAATTGTTGGAAGTACTGGGGGGGTGAATTGATATTCCTTAGCAATTAGCACTTTTAAATATTTTCAGAGCATTGGTTAATCTTCAATTACTATTAATGTTTATGCAGTAATAACAGTAAATAAAATAACACATTAGACACAAGAATTTTAGGTGGAAAACCCCCTTCGAGTAAAAAACCATCGAACACCTTTCTAATAAATTCTGTAATCTTCAGACCCAACTGAAATGAAAGAAAAAACTTCCTAGAATTATAGAAAAGCATTCTTCTCTAGCTCCCATTGGAAGGATGCCCCAACGCCCTAGTTTCTTCAGTAGTAAACTAAATGGATTCCCCAACATTTGAGACCAACCTACCACCCTAAAGTGTTCATAGGCTCCAACCTGTAGGTGACTTCATGCACCAACCTAACACCATCCTACCAACCTATAAAGACAAAAATTAAATACAAGAGTGTGGACTCCCGTACCTGGGACAATGATCCATGATACAATATGATTTACAATGATTTTGACCGAACACCCAATCACACTATGACCTGCATCCCAACCATGATATCATCCCAACAGAGACTCATATACCTCCCAATAATGCCTTTTCGACTTTAGGTAGATTGACTCTTTTACAATAATGACTCTTCTAATGATGACACTTTTAGAAATCACTCTTTTACAACTTTACAATGATGACTCTTGGCCTTAACACTTCTTCACAATATACGGATGGATGTCATGTCTCCAAAGGATGTCCCGCTACAATGCTTCCTTTGATTTGATACTTCTGCTCTTGAATTCTTGCTTGAAGTTGTACTTGAATCTTCGTCTACCTGCATGCAAGATTTTCCTGGCAAAAAAAAAATACCCTTCAACTGACCTCTGCCTGCAAAACACATGTAAGTGCATAATAATGAATAAATACAAATTGAAATTACAATGCGTACCTGAAGTGTGCTTGTCACTTTTGTTGTTGACTTGTTGTAGCAATAGACAAAGAATCCCACTCCTTATATAGGACTGCACTCTATGCAAGACCATATCCAAAACTAACCTAAAGATAAATACAATAAAAACTAATGACAGACCCTAGATTTGTGATAGGCCAAGTTCTAAGTACAACAACAGAGATCATTATATCAACTATGAAAGACAAGTAACATGAACTTACAACATCATATAGATTTAGTAGACTTGGTGTAGCATCAATAATATGTAGCATCAAATGTGTAGTATCAAGAATAGGACCTCCGAAAAACTAATTGTGACATATAGAGACATATAGATATAAATAAGACACTTTATATACTTACGTTGTCCTACGAAAACATATGTTAGAGATGATACTAAAAATTCAAATGTAAACACTAACCATAGATATCTTGTTGTAGGATACTTACCCTTGACTATTGACGTGTGGTCCTTACTGCATCGATCCTTGAATGCATGATTTTTATTGCCTTCTAAGAGCTCGATATTGAATCTGTTGTATCTATGTAATTTTCGATCTCCAAGGTCTACAATTTCGAATTTTGGTATCACTTGGAGTCCTTTTTCCAACCCCATGGGTCTGATTAAAATTTCATTCTTCAAGAAAGAGTTGTGCCCAATCTCCCACGATGGCCTGATTATAGACTGGTTCAGTAGAGAAAATTTGTACGAAGTGCCATATGTAATTGTTGCAACCTTTGGCCTTGAAAATGCTAATCAACAAAATATAGTCTGTTATTTTTCTGTGACTATTTATGAAATTTAAATCAAATTCTAAAAGAGAAAGTTATGACAATTTTCCCAACGTCATTTGTTTGACATGGAATTTGGGAGCCTACAAAAACCCTAACTTCCTCAAATCATATATTCGAAAATATAGTGAACCAAGATCAAAAATTACATCACAAGGTTCAAAAAAACTTCAACTCAAATGGGTTTTAATTTCATCTTCGGTAGATCCACAAAAAACACGTTATAGTGAAAAGTCCATGATGACCTATTTGAAGCCACAAAATCCCTACTAGAGGAGGATATGAGGGTCATTATTTATATGAATGTCTAGAGTTGAGAGGGTCCTAAACAAGTGAACGTTAAAAAAAAAAATATTAATTATTGACTATTCAATGACCACAACCAATTATGAGTTCCATGCCACAACCCCATAGGGTTTTAGCCCACTAACTGGGGTTACTAACTTCAAACATGAATATCTCTCAAACCGTGAAGAATTACTTGGTGTGTCATATATCAACGAAAACATCTCAACGAGAAGAATCCATCTAGAAGATCCTTGACTCGGAATAGAGTAAGTGGTCAAGTCAAAATACCCATGAAAGATCGGGGTAGCCCATGGTACTGCTTGGGTTGAAATCAATGACAACCACTAATCAACAATCTCCCCCTTTGGCATTGATGGAAACACAAGTACTCCCCCTAAAATCACGACACCTCTTCCTACTGCCTTCTTTCCCCTTTATCATCAATGGCAAATGGTAACTCCCCCTAACAAACAACCATCCTACAGACCTATACACACCTCCACTCCCCCTTTCTACTTGAGTAGATAAGAGAAATATTCTAATGAGAACTTGGGATAATCCCAAGCTTTTGGTGAAGATACTCAAATGCTTCATGAGGTAATGGTTTTGTAAAGATGTTAGCAATTTGTTCCTTTGTGCCAACATATTCAAGCTTGATATCCTTTTCAGTGACCTTCTCTCTAACGAAATGATATTTGATAGGAATGTGCTTTGTTTTGGAATGCATGTTGGCTTGTTGGGGCCTGACCCAGGTTTGGAATTAATTAGCCAAACAAATCCCGGGACTACTGGCCCTTTCGGCAACAGTCCGTGGAGCGCAGACTGAGGTCTCACCCGAAGTAGTATGGGAGGGTGCTAGAACCAGGTTTCTGCACCCTAGAGATGTCTGATGAGCTCGACTGGTTTGACCCTATGCGTAGGTTGCTTCACACACTTTCCCATACCTCGCAGCCTGATATACTGCCTTCGCGCAGCCCTACCCAAGGGTTGAACGTCGCTCTCTTGCGTTATTACCCAAGACCTTAATGATATTCCAATGTTAGTTGATTATTTTAGCCTACTTGCGTGCTTTAAGTTATACTTAACAACATAAACCATTCATACAAGTGTGCGCAGTAAATAAATAGTATATTTGCAAATTATATCAATCATGCATTAAACTAAGAATAGATATCTAGAATTATAGCAAAACTTCTCTTTATTAATTCCTTCCTTGATTACAGACTCGACTCTACCCTACGCACTCAGCTGCAGGGGTCCGCGCACTCAGCTGCGGACTACTAGGCCTCTGCGCACTCAGCTGCAGAGCCTTCTCCTACTCTACGACCCAAAGACACACTTCACACTGTGACTCTATCACTTAGACTTCTCATGCTCTTTTCTCCTTAGTTAGATTATTATTATACACTTAGAGCCTCACTCTATTTATACAATCCCATGGTCCACGGACCATGGGTGGGTCTATCTAGCTGACTTTACATTACAAAACTAGGGCAGAAAACCCTATGACTCTATCATACTCTCGTGCCCCGCGCCCGCAATTTTTGGATCTTTACAACAAGGCATGGACAACCCTATGACTCTATCATACTCTCGAGCCCCAAAACATGCCTTGGGGGGATTCCATGCTCAACAAGCCCCCAACACAAACATCGTGACTCACCCTTGAGTCACTCTATCGACACAGTGATCTTTGCACAGAGTCCCTCCAACTCTTCTCAAACTGCGTGGAGGTCAGTAGCGCATTGAGCTGCTGCTTGCTGGATCTGCTACATACGATGTTTCGAGACCTCTGTGTCGGGAGTGCTTCTCTACATCAATATTTTCATCCCCTACATGTGTGTGAGCTTGCCTTCAATTTCTACCATGATGGTGAAGGCCTCGTCCATCCAAGGCTGGACGCACACTCTGAGGACCGCTTCCTTATGTTGTGTCGCGTCCACCTACTCCTTCAATGCTTTAGCCTACTGCATCCGCGCAAGCCTCTGGGTGAGGACCATCATCTGCATAGTTCCTCGAACATTATCGTACTGTTTTTGGAGTTCTCACGCCTCTGTCTCTAAGCGCTAGATGTTGGGGTCCTCCTGTAGAGTTGTGAGGACCTCAAGTGATTCTTCCAACATGCTGGTGCGGTCTCATACTGCACCTCCAATTTCTTGCAATCCCGTTGTGATAACGCTAGCGTGTTGTTCTCTGACTTCTGAGGGAATGGATGGTTGTGCCTTTAATCGCAACTCCGTGATATGAAGGTTCAGCTCTAGCTGAACCTTTTTCATTTCTTCCCTCGCCTCGCAGACCCATGTTGCTAACCGGTGGATCCACACCTCTATTGGTATGTCTACTAGGATGGCCAGATCCAGGACACTTTGACAAGCATCGTCTATCACCTGTACCAGCTATTGATTCTGCAACACCAATTCTTCGCGCTGCAAGCTTAGTTGTTCCATATTTATTTTCTGCTCATTGACAACTTGGAGCACACGGCTCTCCCTAGCTTGTAGCTCTGCAGTTATCCTATCCTGCAATACATATAAGGTATCACGTGGGAGTGCAATGATATTGATACCGAGACCTTTCAACAAGCTAGCCAGAGGCTGGTCGGCCTCATTTGATGCCACTAGTACCCCTTATGGGACCACTATGGTTTTCGTTATCTGCACACGCAACATCTACTCTGCTGCCGAGGATCTGACTGTACCAACCTGAGGGGGGCATACCTGTAATTATTGCAACTGCGCTCTGAGGGCTCCCAACAAAATCTGGTCCTCCTGCATGAAATTTTGGATAGCCTCAGTGGTGACATCGCGCATCACTTCGTTGATGTCATGCATATCACCCTCGATTAGGGTGATCGGGTCAATGGACAATTTCGAGGCCTTGGCCTTCTTCCGTGGCCTTGCCCACTTGGTTGAGTGTTGGCGCTTTAGCTGTGTTGTCATGGTTTGTGGGTCCGCGCCTCCTTTTTTTGTTCTTGCTTCCACTGCTTCCTTCCCCTGCGAAGGCATTGTTTGGCCCTCACCCGTGTTCGTGGCTACTTCTTGTGTTGTTGCTTCTGCTGCCGCCTTTTCCTGCTCAGTTGCTTTCTATGTTGCATCCCTTGTTGCCCGCACTACTGCTTTTGCTACTTCCTCCCTTCGTTTCTCGGCAAACTGTGCGATGCGCAGCTTGGCCTCGTCCTTCTTTCTTTGCATTGCCAACTTCTCTATCTCTTCGATGTCTGGGGCACGCCACTCTAGTGGCCATGCCTCCAGGACATTGAAAATGACATCATCAGTGGCTACGAAGGGTAGCTTTTCCCACTACTTGGTCGGGTCCTTTCACGCCTAGATATAGATGTTATGCATGTCAAATTTAAATTCGGCAAAACCCTGCAGACTGTTATAAATAGTAGGTGACAACCACGTTTTACGGTTGATACCCATTTTGAGGTTCATTTCAATGAACACCCAGAATATTTTTCTTTTGCGTATCTGCTTAGCATCCTTCGTGGCCCAGAGTGAAGCATACTTTGTAGCCTCTGGTAGGTCCTTGTCAATTATGGGGAATTTACTATCCTCTAGCAACTCCCCAACCACGAGCACTATGGACAGCAACAACCATGCATAGTGGAAAGTTTTGCCCTGTTCCTAGGCTTCATGGCAATTCTCTAAGAATTTTGTATAGAGGAATTCGGACCAGTTAAATTGGACCCCCTCCATGTGCTACTCGGCCAATGCAATGACTGGCGCAGGTACCTCATATGTGTGACATTTTTGCATGACCTTTCCTGCCAAGATTTGGGTCGCTACGCGCACTGCTTTGTCCTTTATGTTGGAGATGGCATAGCCCCTCTTCTTATTTTCTAGCTTGTACTTCATCTTCATGGCCTCCATGATGGCCAATCATGGCCCTTCCCTTCTGATATGCCCATGGAGTCCTCTCCTTTACATCGAAGTCGGGAGACACAGTGAATTAGGTCTGTCGTGATGGGGATAGCCTTCTCTAGCAATAAACACCCATCATGCACCAAGCAGAGCAGCTGCCTGATGATGAAAATGGTTATTGAGGCATGATGGAAGTGCGGCACCCAAAGTAAATTCAACAATCCAGCCTTCTCCACTCCGCGCCACCACTTTCTCGGCTCTAGCTCTGTAACCCCTACCGCGGTGTTCTGCTTGGGATTCATGAGGTTCCTTGTCTCCAGGTGAGGGAACTTCTCATGGTCAGTGAGGTCACAATCTTTAAATTTCAATCTCGGCACGCGTCCTAGGTGCGTGCCCTCAAATATAATGTTATTTGGGAGAAGCGAGGTCTACAGTGAGCTCTTGGTCTTGTCCAGGTCCTTGGGCACTTTCGCCTTCCCTTTTCGCGGGGGGACATAGGCAGGAAATTTTTTTGTAGGGCGTGCGGGTTAATTGTCCTTCTCCATGCCTTCATCCTCCTCCTCTGAGATGATAAGATCCTCCAGATCTTCTTCTTCTTCATCTGTTTCTATAGCGACGGCTTTCCCCTTTTCATCCATCGATAGTTTACTGCACAGCGGGTTCCATGGGGACACACACACGGGAGCCATTACTTGTTTGTCCTTCTTGGGTCTTGGCGTGTGTGGTGATTTTAAGATTTCTGCCACAATCCCGGCATCTTTTGGAACATCCCCCATAGTTAGGGTCTGCACGACCTCCTCGGCGGCCGTTTCTGTTATGTCCATAACATCCTGAGCAGTTTCCATCGTACTCGTCCAGAAATCTAGCACTCACGAACTTAGGGACTCAATCAACACTTGGCTCATAATACTCAGGGTTCTGCTCAATCGTTGAATTCACAAATGACCAAGTGTTGTTTATTGGTAGCCCTTTTTATTTTATAGCGCTTTCTTAATTTGAATTCGACCATTGCCCCCAATTCTAATTCATTAATGCTTTCTTGGCGGCAGATTTCCCCAAATCTTGCCCATAAATCACGTCTTAAATGCCTACCACCCGCTCCATTTGGCCTCAAGTTGAGCATCCCATCATGAATAGTGACTGCAACGGTCACTTTCTGGCCAACCCACGCAGCAGCGCAGCCCCCCCGTGCGTGGTCACGGACCTTGTGATTTTTTGTTTCTACGCGCAACTCCTGGGAAAAATAGTTTATAGTCTCGTGCTCCCTTCCAACTGCTTGGAGTGCTAAGACAGTTCCTTCCTCGGCTAGTCAGGCAGCCATGCCACCTATGTGTTGTTTCCTCCGATCATCCAGCATTGCTTCTGGGAAATACCTACCTTTTACTGTTACTGGCCACATCGCGCACCTTATCCTCTACAGCGCATCAACTTGGTTAATTCTCTTAGTAATATGCGGTCCAAGCCAAGGCATCAGACTGATCAATTCGCGGTGATAGTCCTCAATCTTGTCAACATGATCATGTGCACCCTGTTTTAACACCATGGTCTTCTTATCGAGAAATTGGTCCCTTATCTCGTCTTCTAGCTTCTTGACTTCTGCTTCTACCAAAGCGCTTTTCTTCCTTAATCGCACCCTTTCTTTTTCAAGTTCTTGGAGACTAAAATTTCCCTGTTGGATTTCTTCCTCAAGTCCCATGCATTGCAGTTGTGTGATCCCTTCTTTCTAGGCTTCACGAACCCTCGTATCTACTAGTACTACTATGCGCGGACTAGGATTTTCATGCTCCATAGGGATTACAGCATTCACTTCGTACTCCAGCCTTGGTGGTGCCTGTGCTGTCAGGTTCTTGCACGTGGTCCTATATTCCCATAGAACGCTAGTACGCACAAGTCCCAGTCAATCCATTTTGTATTATGGACCCTGTTCAGTAGTACGCACACTTTGTCAAAGGCTTCTACGCGGTTGTTCTTCTCATACCTCTTGGTCCCAAATGGAGGGGTTGTTCGTGGTGGGCTCCAGTATTGTAGCAATAATGCTACAACTCCTGGGGCTTCCTATCTCTAATTTTATCAACCCGGTAGTTCGTACAAACTTGGAAGCGACGGTGCTGTATGCACAAGTACTAGCTCTTGTCGCAGCTGTCACTTGGTCAGCTGGCACAAGTCCGCTAGGGCTCAAGCCATCTTCTATATGCTCTCAGAAGAAGCTTTCTAAATGATGGACGAAGGCTATCTCAAAGGAAATTAATCTACTTTGCAAAAATGAACTGAAATCCAACCAAAGCATGGAAACCCTAGTAAACCCTAATCTGACTAGTTTAACCTCTATGGTGCAATAGTGAGAGTGCCAATGTCTAAAAATGATGCCATTACTTCTAATGATGTGAAATGCATGAACTCAAACTACTTTTATGAAAAAGAACATTGTTTTTGTATTTTTGCTTAAGTGGATGGAGTGATTATGAATTTGCTTCTTATTAGGGTTTGGCTGTGAAGAGGTGGTGCGAAGGGAGAGAAAGCTTGGGAAAGGTCAGGAGGGCTAGGAGAGGTCCCAGAGGATCCAAAACATCATTCCATAGAAGTCCACAACGTTCAGGTGCTCGGAAACCGAGTTTGCAGGCTTCTACAGGATGTCTACAGGGGATCCTACAAGATGTTCAGAAATTTCTATAGGATGTTCTGAAATGGCATTTTGGAGCATGGGTGAGTGAGGGAAGATGCATGAGTGGATATGGAGGTAGGATAGGGGTCTAAAGTGGCCTAGGAACTGATGGATGGAGCTAAGGAATGGCGAGGATGGTTCAATTTGTTCAAGGGAGAGTGAAACGATGTTGTACAAGAAGATGAGAATCATGGCAAAGTAAACGAATGAGGTAAATGTAAGGTAAGGGTTCTGAGTGAAGGATGAAACAGGTAGGTTGGATGGAGTATGTGCAGGTAAGGAAGGGTAATAGGTACTCTGCAAGTGGTTTCCCAAACTGAACAAAAAAGACATGCAAGAAAACAAAGATCTAGTTATGCTACCCTAATATGATCTAGCTAACAGTAACAAGAATGGACAGCAGCTTTATTTGCAAGGAAACCATGTACAACACGTGAGCAAGAACAGTCCAAAAGATCTAAATGCATGACAAACTCCCACCAATCGATTCCAAAACATAAAAATCTACTTTAACCAACAAACACAACCAAAATAACAAAGAAAGATCTAAAGAGCAGATTTTATTTTAAGAACGCAGCAAACACACATAAAGATAAACAAGGGAGGTACTGGGCACTTGAGATGGGCCCAACCCCAAGAGCTACAGCCTCCCAAGAGAGATTTAGAGCTGGTACAAAGCTGGATTCATCTTTATTAATCAAGAATGAAGAGTTACATCAAAATTGTCCACAAGGAGAACTTGAACATGAGCTGAAAGCAAAGCTAATCTATTGCATAAAAATCGAACTACAAACTAGCTAACTAATGGCTAAAACAAAATGACTAACTGGCTACAAAATTACTACCCACTAGCTAACCCCAAAAATGACTAACTGAAATGAGGTCTTAAGCCCTCTTATTTATACAAATTGAGGACCCAACAGTCCTCCTAAAATTTAGGGACTTGGCTGCCCAAGACTTGTAGTTAACAACAGTCCTACTTGACTTGCTTGGCTGCCCTTGTGCTCATTGATTTGGTGGCCCTTGAACTCTGAGCTGATGGTGGAGAATTCGAGGTAAGGGCCCATAAATGAGGGGGACACCTTCCTACAAATCCTCTAGCTTGTTCTCCCACGAATTTGGCTGCCAAGTGCTCATTAAGACCTTCAATTTTGTCTCCAAGTTGACCAAAAAGGCTACACAAAGCACCCATTAGACTTGTTGGCATAGTGACTAACCAAATTCACTCTATTAACATAAAAATAATCAAAAACATGCACTAAACAAATGAGAATGGTGGACTAAGCCAAATTAGGAGGTTGAATGAGCCCAAATAATTGTACATTTTTGGGGCTCATCATCACCCCCCTACTGAAAGTGTTGCTCATCCTCTGAGCAACCAATCTCTCTCCTCGTCTTTGATGGCCCTGGTGGCTTCTTTGGCTAACATATTGGCTAATTTCTCCTTTGGCTTCCCTCTTTTCAAACTTCCTGTAGAAACAGTTCGTTGGCTTCCTGTAGAAACAGTCCTCTGTCTTCCTGTAGAAACAGTCCTCTGTCTTCCTGTAGAAACAGTATGCTAACTTCCTGCTGAACCAATTTTCTCTGATTTTGCTTGCTTGGTTGGGGGTGCCTTCTCCTTGAACTGTGTTGTGGCTGCCTTGGGTGTGTCCCTACTTGTTTGGCCTTTTTCAGTCTCCTCTGCTCGTGCTTGCAACCACTTCTCCCTTGGCATTTGTGTTATTTTACAACCCTCTGCTTTGGCCTCAACAGCTTGTCCTTTTCCCTCATTCCTTTGCCTGTTCCTTCTGTGGTGGTCTTTCTTGTGTTTGTTACATCATCATTGAGACCCTTACTATTGCTTCTTTATCATATCCATGAAGCCTACCTGACGGTTAGATCTCCATGTGTGTCTAAACTGTGATTGCAACTGTGGAATTCAAATACCCATTGAGAGATATCAATTTGCAGTTCACCCTGAGGTATGCAGGCCAATATAAACTGTATGTTGAGATCCTTGATCATAGGACAGACCCTTCAACCTCATCTCTTTGATAAAAACACTTGCAGGTTGACGAGATGATGTTCATATATGTTCCTAGGTTTATACATCCATATATATTTCCTTTAATCACAGGTATATTGAGTATCACATATATTCGTTGTGATATGTCTAGACAGATCTGAATATAGAGCCGAGATGTAACCCTTGTTATTTCTGCAATATACATACACAGTCTTCTCTGTCCATCAACTGCAAGGTTCACAGTAACAATCCTTCCATCAATGGTTTTGTTTGGTTCCTTACGGGCTTACTTAGTAGCCTCCACAGTCTTGGAAGTCACAAATGCAAATCCCCTGTTGGTGAAAAATACCTGCAACATTAACCAAAAAAAATACAGCCAAACAATCTAGGCTTCGGAAAAACATGCATAAATCTCTAAGAATAGAGGCATTTGAAACTGCCCATCATAAAGAAATATGATGTATATTAGATTTGTAACCTAGATTCGTTGGTATTCTCATCATATGCAACTGGACCTTCTACCTCTTTACTCATTTTCATTTGACTCGGAAGCTTTCAACTTCACACAAGAGTTTCTAGTCAAGCTACTTGGTGAATATCTTGGCCGATCTTTGCACATAATTTCAAGGTTTGAGCCTTCACTCACATATGATTGATCAATTTCTTGATCAGATCCACTTTCAGGACCCTGCAACTTCCTTCACTAAAGGAACAATCAGAAGACAAAGATGTATCGTCATTTATATCAGCGGAACTTTGAATCTG
Organism: Pinus tabuliformis; assembly: GCA_031772625.1. NCBI lineage: Eukaryota > Viridiplantae > Streptophyta > Pinopsida > Pinales > Pinaceae > Pinus > Pinus tabuliformis. Next base: position 988,002,682 of record CM062813.1, read on the forward strand.
ACACAGACTACCTTGTTTTGGTAAAGGTTCTATAACCTGGAGCTGTGTGTTAGACAATGTGAGAAAGGGAACCGGGCAAGAAAACCCGAACATTGCTCCCTTGATGCAACAACGTAGCCAGCTTGGGTGAAAAGAACATGCTTTACAAGCGCAAGTTGAACAACCGTCTTTGAATTTCAGCTGAGCGCTCAGACTTCTGTGTGATTTTTGGTTGAGTGAGGTGGCCAAGACGTGTGCTGGCCCATGCAACTATTGTCTCCACTGCAGTGTTTAACTATTTGTTCTCTGCTTGAAATCTCATCGATTCAGTTGCACTGGAGTTAGACTGCCCATACTGTCCGTTTTTTGACTTTCACGTGCATGGCTGACCCATGCATGCTGCGTTACTTGCTAGAGAACTGGACATCAAGTGAACCTTCCTAAATTCGTGGCTTAATTCTATCACTCCATTCGTTCATGCAGTTCTTGAATTAGGTTCATGCAATAGAGGAATAGGTTTTGTCACGTACCTGAAGCCAAACGGCTGTTTGTGAAGCTTCTTGCTGCTGCATGCTTGGATCCTTTGATTGCATGAGGCTTGGCTAATGATTTTTGATTTCTTTTCCTTGTGCAGGTGTCCTCTGGCCGGATCTGAGCTGCATGCAATCATTTCCACGTTCAACTCTGCCCGTTCAAGCTGCTGCTGCTGCATGGTCACAAAACTAGAACTTCTTTTTGCCATTTCTCCCAAACGGTAGATCGGATTGATCTGAAACTCGGTGAGCATGTTCCTACCATCATTATGCATCTCCCATAGCAAAATCGTGATCAATGGATGCACGGATTTCAAGAAAAATGGAAAATGGCTGAAGATTTCAGAGCTCGATTTCTCGGAAACCGTGCATCAGAATCGGCTGAAACTGCTTGGGTAGGCTACTATCACCCATGTGCATCTCCCCATGAAACAGGTTTTAAAACGGATGCACGGATATGGAGAAAATGCAAAAATGGCTGATGGTGATGGAGGCTGATTTCTTGGAAACCCTGCACCGGAATTGCATGAAACTGCTCAGGCGTGTTGTCATCAACCTTATACAATTCCCTATAAAACGGTTTGTCAAATGGATCCATGGTTTTCAAGTTATGGCATAAACAAATTCTGCTCTATGTGTTTTTGCTTCAAGGCACTTTGCATTTTGGTTGCATGGTATGACAAAATGAATTTTGGCTGTGATGTAGGTATGGAGATGATGGAGGAGGAGTTGGAAGATTGCAGGAGGACTTCTGAACCTTTGAGGAAGCTACCATGCTTTCCAAACCACTTTTTGAAATGCATGCCTAGTTTCCCACAATTTCTATAGGAAGTTCCTGTAGAAGCACAATGAGAAGCACAAGGAGGTGGAAAAAATGATGGAGAAAGGCAAGGGATGGACACACGAATGCTTGTAGGCCTAATCAACAGATTCCCACCATTAGATTCACTTTTGAAATTGGATTTGGCTCGTCCAAAGGTTCTACAGGATGTTTCCTGTAGAAATACAGAGCTTCCTGTAGAAGGCACAAGAACAATTACTTTGACCTTGATTTGAGTGCTCCTCCTGTCATGAAACGTCCTTCTTGCAACCTGCAATGTCATTGCTGCAACATGAAATTATTCAATGGAGATTAGCTTTATTTTTCTTTTTCTTTTTTCTCTTTTTTTTTTTTTGAAAAACAACTAGGGCGCCTCATGGAGGTTTTCACCCTAATTGCCTGCCCTGGGTGCCTCCAAGGGAGGTTTTCACCCAGAGATCTTATTCTCTTTTCTCGTTTTTTTCAACCCATTGACTGCCTCATGGAGGTTTTCAATCAATGAGCCAATCTAAGGCGCCTCCGAGGAGGTTTTCACCTTAGATTTTTATTTTTCTCTTATTTTCATTTTTTTCTTTTTTTTCTTTTTTTTTTCTTCTACCCTACCCTACTTGAAAAAAAAAATCATTTTCAAGTATAAGAATACTTCCAATGGAGCCATGTGCACATCAAGATTAGAGAAAAAATGATGTGAAGGCTCGAAATGCATGCTTGGACAAGTATCCAGATCTCAGAGACCAAATGATCTGGCTTTGAAGGGATCAAACGAAGTTGAGGAAGAAAGTACTGCTGCAACTTAGTGACCTTCTGAAACCATATCTCAATATAGCTTTGATATCCTTGGTTCTTTTGCTGATCTGGATCATTCTTCATGTCACTTTCTATCATGACTTTCTCATCTTCCTCCTTTTGCTGATCTTTCTCTTGAATACATGGAAGATTTGATGGTAACCATGATGAAGCTTTCTCGATCTATGATTCTGATCTCTTCTCTTCATCAAGTGCAGCCCATGGTTCTTTGATCTCTTCTTTTGAATCTTCTTTTGCTGGATGTGATTCTCCAATGCTTTCAAGATGATCTCTTTTTTGCAATGCTTTTCCTAAGCTATGGTGTTGTTGGGAAAAGTATCCAATACGGAATGACCCTATCCCACTCTAAGGGTGATAGTACCTCAGCAACAATCAAAGCAAAGCTATTTGAGATTACTTCTTTATGAGATGTAAGAGAGGGGAGAAAGAGATCCACTAACCGATGTCTTCTGCTAATGATTGATCCAATCTTCTCTCCTTGCTGCTTGCTCCCAGCTCCTTGCTCTTTCACTGGCCCAGCTACACCAAGCTCCTGCAAAATGACAAGAGAGGGAAACTACAAGAAGCATACATTCATAATTGATTCAAGGATTAGAATAAATCAAATACACAAGTATAACAATACACCATTGAGACACATGCATATAGAAGAACCTCAAATGCTTTATTAATGGAAGAAGTAAAGTTCAGGAAGTGATACAACCATAAGAGGCCCAATCCAGCATCACCTCCCAGCAGAAAGAAATCTCCTCTTCACCTCCTTCAAAGTAAATCACCCAATAGTTCTAAACTCAAACCAACAACACTTCCTTACATTCACAAGATTCCAACCTCCTAAGACCTCATGAGAGAGCTCTATATATAGGATTTTTGGAGAAAGGATTAGTCAGCTTGAGGCTGGCATGAAGCTGACTAGTGTCCTCTCCCACTTCAGTTATTCTTCAGTTCTTGAGTCCACTTGGAGGTTCTTGCTTCCACTTGGAGATCTAGACCCTCTTACTCATCACCAGTCGAATTCCTTGATCCAAGTGTCATTTTGGAAGCTTCCTGGGCATTGACACCTTGAGGAATGACTGTGCCACATGTCCCAACTTGCCCAGCGCAAGTAGCCTTCTTTGTAGTTGACATTCAGCGCAGGTAGACAGTGGAGCAGTTGACACTCAGCGCAGATGCTCAGTGGAGCAGTTGACATGATCCAGAATTAGCTTGTTTTTGAGTGTTTTCAGGTGGAGAACTGCTATTCAGTGTTGTGGTTTGTTGACCTTGTTCCTCTAGGGGTAGGAACAACATGTTTAGGGACTTTGGATCCCTTAGATTATGGACATTTCATGCTTCATGCTGTAAGGCACAAAAATGTCTATAACAGTTGCCCCCTAAAGTATGAGGTCGTTTATCGGGTGAAATGCTTTATCAGGAGGATCCGAAGTTCATTCAATCGCTGAGAGGTGACCTGTAATAAAATACAATACAATACATTATTTTTCATTCTGCTTTCATGATCTAGCTGAGGAGGGCATTCCCATGCTCAACTTTATAAATTCATTTTGGTACATATAACAGACGATCGTCTGATGGTAGACTGATAATTCTCTGCTGAAATTATCATCCTTTGAGTAGGATGATCATCTGCTGTAATGATGTACATGTCAAATGTCTTTATATTTCCTGAATATACATCGCAGCCCGGATGGATGAAACTAGATCCCGGGTCTTCAAACTCGTTCGATCTTCACTCTAAGTACAAGTCGATCCATGTGAGAATTGCGCTGAATTCGAACATGGAAAGACATCGCTTGATTATCGATCAATGATGTAAACCGTTAACAAGCGCGAGAGGAATCACCGATAATGATAATGACCCTCAAGGTACTGCAGTACAATTCACGTGGTGTGAATAAAGGACTTGGCGTCGAACACCACGCAAAATCTTCTGGTCGAAGGTCATTGATGTATACCTGTCGCCGGAAGTGAGAAACTTGCCATTGAGGCATGCAAGCTTCAAAGTACTGAGGGGGGTGTTCCTAGATCAACTTCTTGGATAATGAGCTGAAGTCGACAAGAAGCGATCCGTCAAAGGAGGGCCTTAATGAATCCCACATCAGTGACGCGGAACGGAGCTAATGATTTTAATGGAGGTAAAAACAATCTGTGACATATGATTCAGGGTGGCGATCATGGGTGGATGAAGGATAATGTATGGCAGTGGATGGGACACGGTTGACTCTTTCTGAACAACATCTCTTGAACATATAACGACACTGATGCGATGGATCGGTAGCATTACCCCAAATGTGGATGGTTTGGTGAGACCATGGTGATGATACCGGTGAATGGAACAACCCAACCCGATGTGATACGGAGGAAAAGTGTCATGTTCAAGAGCGACTTGCTACCATTAAAGATTTGAGGTTCTCCCAATTTTTCCCCAGTCATTTCTGACCAGTACCTCTTTATTTTTGTCAAGCTTGAGGAGGATAACATATGCTTGTTCTATAACCTGCCCTTCGGGCAAGCCCATCGCTATGTTTTAACGAGCCTAGCGATAGGGAAACTCGTTCTCATCTAAAGACAAGTTTGTCACTATTTAATCATTTTAACGAGTCTAACGACAAGGAAAAATCAGTCCTTTTCATTTTTAGAGAGTCTGAAAAGGTACAGAAAGTTAACTCCAAAATTCCTTTTTCGTCATCTAATCCCTTAAGTCCGAAAAAGTATAAAACAATACAGAAGGGATGAGTTTTCGATAACTTTAACGAGCCGAAAAAAACAAGCGCTCGACCTTTTTGTGCAATAATCCCTCAGGTCCAAAAAGATTAAAATCTAGAGGAGGGATAGCTCTTCCGGTCCTTTTAACGAGCTAGAAGGCCAAAACTCGGAAATCTTTTCATATTTTACGAGTCAGTTGAAAAGAGCTTAAAGAAGACTCGTCTTTTGAGGAACGAGTGATAAACAGGGATAGCAGCAGATTCCAGGTACAGGTTGGAATTTTCCAATCACGGCAGTGTCACAAGGATGGCTAGGTGAAATCACTCTTCGTAGTTGTTCCTCAAAAATGGGTAAACAATCATATGGAGGTGAACGATCGGCCAAATGAAAGTGGAGGTGGCAGGTGCAAAACACGACCAAGGCTTTTTATGGTTGATAAAATTACGATCACAGAGGTTATTTACCGGAATAGGTTCATTTTTTATTTAAAAATGAGCTTAAACTCTGGGGGAAACATTGCTCACTGCTTTTATTTATTTTTTAACGAGCATGAAGACCGCGTTAAAACTGCTCGGCTCTTGCGTTTATTTTTTAACGAGCATGAACTTTATGCTAAAACTGCTCGAATCTCGCTTTTCTATTTTTTAACGAGCATAAATTCCGCGGTAAAACTGCTCGAAATACCAGTCATAAGATAAGAAATGTCCCCTGTGAGATCTCTATTTTTTAAGGAGTTTCATCTTCACTAAGATTTACTCCATCTCATCCTTTATTTATGCAAGTTCGGAAACGGCTAATCCAAAAAATAGATAAATAACCGCTCTTAGCTTGCACTCCAAAAGGTTTGCATGCCCCCAGGTATGAAGTACAATTTCAAGGCTGCCCCTACTTATCTGTCAAAACATTTGTTTTAAAGGGTGAGGCTTACCTCTTTCAGGTTACCCAAAGATTGTTTTGTTAGTAGTTTAAACAAAACATTTCCTTGGCAATGTCTACCGGAATAGACAAAGGTGGGTGAAAAATAGTTTATTTCACTCACATAACTTTGACAAAAGAATCTTATTCCAGAACAACCCCTCTTCCATCCACGGACGGGGTACGGACTGGTCATATTCTCTCGCGGAAATTCTATCTTATACCCAAGGTTTTCTCTGCCCGAAGCAGACTAGGATGCATGCCCCCTGGGTTCCAGTCCCATCTTTCCGGATCACTCGCACTCATCGGGAAGGAGGACTGGGGGTGGAGACATTTCTTGATTGAATAGACCATTCAGGGTTGGTATGTGACTATTTGCGATGCGTGATCCCGGAAATGAAAGTTGGTCTACGAGCTTGACCATCCTTCCTTCGTGTGGAAAACACATTACTCTAAAGAGTGAGGAGACTATTGCTCCCATGCAATATATATAGTCTCGTCCAAGGAGTAGGTTATAATCCAAGGGTCCTTGAACGACCATCACGTTCATTTGAATGGTCTTCCCTTTCAATGTAACAAGCACATTGGGGAGGATCCCTAATGGTCGACTGGTTCCTTTATCAAAACCCGAGAGATTTCTTATCTCAGGAAAAAGCGCCTGGGAACCCAGTGCTTTCCAAGCAATAGAGGAAAGGATACTCACAGATGCCCCTTCATCAATGATAGTGCCAGCCATTACCATTCTGTATATTTGGACTATGATTCTAAATGGTATACTGGCTGGCAACCGGGGTCTGCCTAGTTGGTTCCAATCAAAGGACACAACCAGGTTGCTTGGTGGTGGGACCGAATATACGGCCGGATATGACCCTGACGATGTTCCTTCCTGCGATAAAGGAATGGGCGCATTGCCCTTACGCTCATCAGAGTCTGTGTTGATGAAAAGAATCTGGATGGTGTCATCCTTATTCTCTTCGGTGAGGGTGTCATTTGAAGATGAATCTTCAGTGACGGTGTCATTTGAAGATGAAACCTCTGAAGGCAGAACCGGGTCAACTGCCGTTTCAACCTCTAGACTTTCGTCCAGTCTGGATTCAGTAGGTTCATTTTCAATGACTGACGCTTCAGCTGACCACTTGAGCGGGCCAGCTGTATTCTCAACCAACGAAGGACTTGGCACGAGTTTTTTGTATCTAGGAGGAAGTCTCAACAGTGAAACCGGACGATCTTCTAAAACTCTCTTCGCTTCGTCTAAGAAGGGACAACGGTGGATGACGTGATCGCCTTCACACAATCTGCAGGGGGATCTTGCTCCCCCTCTTTGTCTTGAACCTTCACTTTCGCTGGTTGACGGTAAGCATTCAACATGGCTATTAGAGGTTGATGCTCCCGAATTGTGCAAACGAGGGGACCAGTCCCTTAGTATCCGGGGAATACAGGGATAATCTCTATGGAAGTGGTCTCCTCTACATATGACACATGGCAATTTAGGCCCGGTCTGTGCTGTGTGTGGATTTTTGTCAGATGTCTTTTGCTTGCCCCCAGTCGCCTTAGGCTCCTTCTTCTTCTTCTCTCTCTTCTTCTTCTCCTTCTTCTCCATGGGAGCTTGGCTTTTGCCGGCTCTACCTTGCGAAGATGAAGGATTGGAGGAAGAGTTATAGGAAGTAGAAGGCTGGTGGGCAGATCTAGACTGATCTAACTGTTGACTCGACTGTTCAGGAACCATGGTGTTCTAAACTACATTGGTTGAGAATAGCCAAATTGGCAGGCCAATTGTCAGTCCTGGAAGTGACAATGTGGCCATGTGGGGCGCACCAACTTCTCCCCAAGAGGAGAAAGGACTAGGATTTCCATCATGTGGAATTCCTTGGTTGGTGCATTCCATGTTCTCAACCTACAGATCAACGCAGGAATAGGAGGTGATTATGTTCCGTTTAAAATAAATTTTATAACGACGCTTTAGACACAACTTGCTTTTTCACTTTTTAAGAGTCGAGAAAAAGCTAAAGGTGACTCTAGTCTCCTTCGATGTTTTAACGAGCCCGAAGTGACAAATGCTCGGATGGACTTTTTCAGTTATAGAGTTTGAAAAAGGCCAAAAGAAACTACTCTGGAGTTCTAGGCAGAGGGTGTGCCAAACTTTTCGCAAAACCACAGAATACGTTTTACGGTACGGGTGGTCGATCTTCGTGAATGCTGTGTTCACTGCATTGCGATCAGTAGGGCGGCCAACACGGCTTCCTATGGATAAAGGCTTTGTTCCTATAGGGGTCTCCCAATATATACGCGACGGTACGTGGGAGCACAAGTCCGTATTGATACTTATCGCTTCACTGTGGAGGAATCACCCAACCACTCAACGCTAAGATATCACGTTTAACGACGCCGGAACACGTCTCTAGCTTAGACCTCTATTTGTTTGCGTTATGTTTCAATGCATTGTTATGTAAATTCAATTTATTTTAAGTTGATCTTGTTTATCAGTTTGCCTTTATGGATCACCACGAGATGTATGGTACAACTCCTAAATGCAGTCTAAGATGATAAGCAAGCTTTTCAATCTTTCAACTTTGAAAATCTTAACTACTGAGGGAAAAGAAAGACATCATCTTTTCACACAGATCATAGAGCACACACTAATGCACTTTTCCCTAAATCAACATGCAAACTGTCAAAATGCACATGCACAATGCAGGTATTTCTTTTCTCTTTCTTAATGTTGATGTATTACAAAAAGAAAGCTGTTGTATAACTTTGAATTCAATTTCAAGTGAAAGCAAACAAGCTTGTCCAAAATCAAAAGACACCTTAAGATTTACTTGTTTCGACACTAGAAATACATAAATTCAAACCATATGATGAAGCAAAAGCTCAATCAGATATGAACAGCGAACAAACTAACTCTTAAGATCAAAACGACACTTATCACAGGTCTAGATCTAAGAGGCGACAGCAAGACTAGTTCACTTTTCGTTATGGGAAACTGCAAATGATGTAAGAAATACACAAAAAAAAAATATAGTTTCTTTATACAACCGAGGCGGAATAGTGGCAAGGAAAGTTGGTTTCAGATACGCACATTGACTGATAACAGGCTGCAAAAACAAGGATGAAAACAGGGCAATAAACAGCAGGGAACCCCAGTTGCACAATGAAAAACTGGTTCAGCGCAGGTAGTACACTGTTAGTTTGACATTCAGCACAGGTAGCCCCTTCGGGACCTGCGATGAAATGCAGACTGCCTTCACAGTGCCTGCAATGAAGAGATAAACTTTCGTTTTTCTCAGTTTCCGGGTTACAGATTGCTCAAAAATTCACAGTTTTTGGCCAAATCAGAAGCTATCAATCAAGTACACACTAAAGGATGAAAAAGAGGATGAAAAGCTATCACTAAGAGCTGTTCAGAGTCCTTGTGGATCAGCTCTTCAAATCATAAACATGCCCAGAAACTGAACCAGAGTAGCTGCCCTCTACTTTTCATTTGAAAGATCCAAATGCAGTTCGATTCGGTACTCCCTGTGTTTATGAAATGAATAGCAAAAACACAAACAACCAACAAGATACGATCCCCAGCGGAGTCGCCAATTTGTTGTTGGGAAAAGTATCCAATACGGAATGACCCTATCCCACTCTAAGGGTGATAGTACCTCAGCAACAATCAAAGCAAAGCTATTTGAGATTACTTCTTTATGAGATGTAAGAGAGGGGAGAAAGAGATCCACTAACCGATGTCTTCCGCTAATGATTGATCCAATCTTCTCTCCTTGTTGCTTGCTCCCAGCTCCTTGCTCTTTCACTGGCCCAGCTACACCAAGATCCTGCCAAATGACAAGAGAGGGAAACTATAAGAAGCATACATTCATAATTGATTCAAGGATTAGAATAAATCAAATACACAAGTATAACAATACACCATTGAGACACATGCATATAGAAGAACCTCAAATGCTTTATTAATGGAAGAAGTAAAGTTCAGGAAGTGATACAACCATAAGAGGCCCAATCCAGCATCACCTCCTAGCAGAAAGAAATCTCGTCTTCACCTCCTTCAAAGCAAATCACCCAATAGTTCTAAACTCAAACCAACAGCACTTCCTTACATTCACAAGGTTCCAGCCTCCTTAGACCTCATGAGAGAGCTCTATATATAGGAGTTTTGGAGAAAGGATGAGTCAGCTTGAGGCTGGCATGAAGCTGACTAGTGTCCTCTCCCACTTCAGTTATTCTTCAGTTCTTGAGTCCACTTGGAGGTTCTTGCTTCCACTTGGAGATCTAGACCCTCTTACTCATCACCAGTCGAATTCCTTGATCCAAGTGTCATTTTGGAAGCTTCCTGGGCATTGACACCTTGAGGAATGACTGTGCCACTTGTCCCAACTCGCCCAGCGCAGGTAGCCTTCTTTGCAGTTGACATTCAGCGCAGGTGGACAGTGGAGCAGTTGACATTCAGCGCAGTTGCTCAGTGGAGCAGTTGACATGATCCAGAATTAGCTTGTTTTTGAGTCTTTTCAGGTGGAGAACTGCTATTCAGTGTTGTGGTTTGCTGACCTTGTTCCTCTAGGGGTAGGAATAACATGTTTAGGGACTTTGGATCCCTTAGATTATGGACATTTCATGCTTCATGTTGTAAGGCACAAAAATGTCTATAACATATGGTGAAGATCATTGAGCTCAAAAGGAGTCATTTGCACATGTTGTGCCTCAGATTTGCAATGGGGTTGAGCTGCTCCATTGTATGGCTTTGGAGATGGTACGGGTAGCTGAGTGGAAGTGTGAAATTGAGATGGAGATGGATGGCATTGTGGTTGGGTAGGCATTTGGGGTTGCCTTGGTGGAGGATGAGGCGATGGTTGTGGATGAGCAGGTGGTGGAGGAAAATGAGCGGGATGAGAGTTGTACTGGGGTCTCCACTCTTGATAAGGTGCATTCCACTGAGGCTGTGGCTGAGCATAAGGGTGAAATGAATGAGCAACTGGTTGGGCATAATATGGATCTGTGAAGGAACAAGGAGGAGGTGTGAACCAAGAAGGATGAGCAGGGGGACCCCAAGAAGGCATGAAAGTGGCTTGGTAGGGGTCGTAATAGGTCTCAGGTGTCCCTTGCAGTTCCTGCTGGTAAGATCTAGGTCCATGCGGCCAACTTTGGTTCATGTAATAGAGTGATTCAGTGGCTCCTTTGGCTCTCTGATATGCAGCTTTGAATCTGGGTAAGGAAGGGCACTGATCTATAGGATGGTATTCTTCACAGACAAAACACACTTCTATGGAGTACAATGGACATTCGTTCCTAGGATGCTTTTTAGTGCACCTAGGACAAAAAATGACCAAAGCCCTCTTGGCTTCCTCTTTCTTTTGTTGGATCCGCAAGGTATCCAGTTGCATGGCAAGAAACTGCCTCATATCACTCTTGAAATCTTTGATCTGATTTTCAAATTTATCTTTGGACAAGATGTTGCTCCCAACATTTCTGCTTGTAGCCATTCGCTTAGAGGAATGTTTTCTTCTTCTTCTCCCCTAGAGGCTCTTTAAATATGCCTTGATGTCCACCCAGGGGTTCTTTAATCACAGCCATCGAAGAAGAGAGAACGTTGGTTGTGTGAAGCAGTGGGGGTGTTGTGTAATCATTTTTTTTAACTTATCTCTACTCCTACAAGGCATGAAATGAAATCTTTTTGGTTTATTTTTGCTTTTTCCTACTTCTACTTGCAAAACTGAAATAGATTGAACTACAACTAACTATCTTGCGAAAATGAAAATGCGGAATTGAAATGAAAGCAGGAAAGGACTAATCTATCTTGCTCAAATGAAATTGCAAGAATGGAAATGCTAGTCTACGCTTGCAGAAATGAAATTGCGGAATTGAAATGCTAATCTATGAAAGCAGGAAATGCTAATCTATGAAAGCAGGAAATGTCTATGCTACTTTTGCAGAATGGAAATGAAATAAACTACTTAGCAGAAAGTTGTAGTATAAAATAGAAGAATAGCAACAATCACCAATACTCTGCCGCTTCCCCGGCAACGGCGCCAAAAAGATGGTGGGCTCCAGTATTGTAGCAATAATGCTACAACTCTTGGGGCTTCCTATCTCTAATTTTATCAACCCGGTAGTTCGTACAAAATTGGAAGCGACGGTGCTGTATGCACAAGTACTAGCTCTTGTCGCAACTGTCACTTGGTCAGCTGGCACAAGTCCGCTAGGGCTTAAGCCAACTTCTATATGCTCTCAGAAGAAGCTTTCTAAATGTTGGACGAAGGCTATCTCAAAGGAAATTAATCTACTTTGCAAAAATGAACTGAAATCCAACCAAAGCATGGAAACCCTAGTAAACCCTAATCTGACTAGTTTAACCTCTATGGTGCAATAGTGAGAGTGCCAATGTCTAAAAATGATGCCATTACTTCTAATGATGTGAAATGCATGAACTCAAACTACTTTTATGAAAAAGAACATTGTTTTTGTATTTTTGCTTAAGTGGATGGAGTGATTATGAATTTGCTTCTTATTAGGGTTTGGCTGTGAAGAGGTGGTGCGAAGGGAGAGAAAGCTTGGGAAAGGTCAGGAGGGCTAGGAGAGGTCCCAGAGGATCCAAAACATCATTCCATAGAAGTCCACAACGTTCAGGTGCTCGGCAACCGAGTTTGCAGGCTTCTACAGGATGTCTGCAGGGGATCCTACAGGATGTTCAGAAATTTCTACAGGATGTTCTGAAATGGGATTTTGGAGCATGGGTGAGTGAGGGAAGATGCATGAGTGGATATGGAGGTAGGATAGGGGTCTGAAGTGGCCTAGGAACTGATGGATGGAGCTAAGGAATGGCGAGGATGGTTCAATTTGTTCAAGGGAGTGAAACGATGTTGTACAAGAAGCTGAGAATCATGGCAAAGTAAACGAATGAGGTAAATGTAAGGTAAGGGTTCTGAGTGAAGGATGAAACAGGTAGGTTGGATGGAGTATGTGCAGGTAAGGACGGGTAATAGGTACTCTGCAAGTGGTTTCCCAAACTGAACAAAAAAGACATGCAAGAAAACAAAGATCTAGTTATGCTACCCTAATATGATCTAGCTAACAGTAACAAGAATGGACAGCAGCTTTATTTGCAAGGAAACCATGTACAACACGTGAGCAAGAACAGTCCAAAAGATCTAAATGCATGACAAACTCCCACCAATCGATTCCCAAACATAAAAAGCTACTTTAACCAACAAACACAACCAAAATAACAAAGCAAGATCTAAAGAGCAGATTTTATTTTAAGAACGCAGCAAACACACATAAAGATAAACAAGGGAGGTACTGGGCACTTGAGATGGGCCCAACCCCAAGAGCTACAGCCTCCCAAAAGAGATTTAGAGCTGGTGCAAAGCTGGATTCATCTTTATTAATCAAGAATGAAGAGTTACATCAAAACTGTCCACAAGGAGAACTTGAACATGAGCTGAAAGCAAAGCTAATCTATTGCATAAAAATCGAACTACAAACTAGCTAACTAATGGCTAAAACAAAATGACTAACTGGCTACAAAATGACTACCCACTAGCTAACCCCAAAAATGACTAACTGAAATGAGGTCTTAAGCCCTCTTATTTATACAATTTGAGGACCCAACAGTCCTCCTAAAATTTAGGGACTTGGCTGCCCAAGACTTGTAGTTAACAGCAGTCCTACTTGACTTGCTTGGCTGCCCTTGTGCTCATTGATTTGGTGGCCCTTGAACTCCGAGCTGATGGTGGAGAATTCGAGGTAAGGGCCCATAAATGAGGGGGACACCTTCCTACAAATCCTCTAGCTTGTTCTCCCACGAATTTGGCTGCCAAGTGCTCATTAAGACCTTCAATTTTGTCTCCAAGTTGACCAAAAAGGCTACACAAAGCACCCGTTAGACTTGTTGGCATAATGACTAACCAAATTCACTCTATTAACATAAAAATAATCAAAAACATGCACTAAACAAATGAGAATGGTGGACTAAGCCAAATTAGGAGGTTGAATGAGCCCAAATAATTGTACATTTTTGGGGCTCATCAGTTCGCGCCATTGTCTTGCCTATGCCTGCTTGTTGATCGTGTTTCCCATCATGCGGACGGTGTGCCTTCGTGCAGGTTGTGCACTATGCCTGTATCCATCTGGAAAGGTGGGTGCGCAGGCCATTTTGTCTGTCATACTTGCCTTTTATCCACACTTGAGGCTTCCCAAATCGTAGGTGCATCATCCTCCTACATTCACACCAGTCCTCAAAATTTTGTTGGTGCGTAACCTACCACCTTGCAGGCGTAGTGCACAGTACCCATTTCAGAGCATCGAAACACTGATGTTCTTGTACTTCTCTCCCAAATTTGTTCAAGAAACCATCGACCTCACTCAATCCATCATACATAGGCATATCTCTTACCTCTACTACCACGCAGTGTAGCGACCTTGTCATCATGTTACAGTTGAGTGTGGTTACCTCGTGTAACCGGTTCTGCCATCTTTCTATTTCCTCGTCTGAATCTGAAGTGCAGGAGATTTCGCGCTCCCATGAAATCTTGCCATCTGCTATTAGATTTACCCAGTCTTGCTCCCGCATAGTTATCTTCTAGATACAGTCTAGATCGTCATCGCTATCGTTGTCATGCACTGGTTTTGTGTAGTGCGATCCTTCCAAAGAGTCTAAAGGTATCACTACAGGAAATGACTTTTACTCAAAAATCATCTTGCACTTCTTTAGATTTATCACTCCATTCATGTCAATGGCCCAATCTATTCCCAGTAGCGCGGGATAGGGACTGTTGTCATCAACAATCTCTATCACTTTGAAATATGCAAGTGTGCTCGCTCCTTCGATATCTACAGTGATTCCCTGCAATCTCCCCATTGTTTTGAAGAATTTAGTATCTACGGATAAATACTAATTCCCTAGATAAGTAGTTGTATCTAGAACAACAGTTTAAAGTGTTTTAGACTTTTCCTATAAACAATAGATAAGATGAGAAGATAGAAGGCTTACCTCTCGTCTCCCTTGTATCGATTCTATCGCTCGTTCCCGTACTTAATCCGCTTGAGAAGTACCCTATAAACACAACTGAAGACAAAAACCGATCAAAGCATACAATCTATTGAATATAAGTGAAAGGAATTATATACAATTCACACATATAAGCATTATGAAACAATACAAACATATGGGAAAAAGTTTCAAACACTTTATTAGATAGAAGAAGGAATTACAACCATTGGTGTCTGATTCAAAGCCATTCCTCCAATTTGGATCCCATCCACATCACATCAAAAGCATGACAAACTTGTAGCATCACAATACTTGCTTCAAATCCAAATCTCATAGTAGCATTATCTCCTTATAACTCAACATAGTCCAGCCCCTGACCACTTAGATGAGTGGTCAATTTATAGGAGGATGAAGGAAGTCTTCTCATTAATGGTGGCATTGAATGGTCTTCCATACTTAGAATTAGTTCCATGGAGGAAGGGATGAGAGGATAGGATGCACCTTAACTCATTCCTCATCCATTTTCGAGCTCATAGGAGTTTATAAGTCAAGGAAACTTCTAGATGACTCCAAAAGATAAGAATATTCCCTAAACCCTATGTGAATTTCGCTCATTCTCACCCAGTGTAGGTGAAAGGAAGCCTAAGTGCTCTGCAGAGCACCCTGGTAGTGGACTTAAATACTCTGCAGTGCACCTTCATAAGGGCTTACCTGCGCTGGTCCCTCTAGAGGCTATTTTTGTATGTCTTCAAGTCATGAAACTGTCCGGGAAGGAGGCATTCAAAGGGGTGACTTGTTTAGGGCATGAAGCAACTGAAATTAGGGTTTGATGAGCCCTAAAACATTGATCTAGATTTTGGGATTTGATGTGCCCAAATGGTTCTATAACAGCTGCCCCCTAAAGCATGAAGTCAGAAAAATGCCAATGTTGAATGAAATGCTTTACGATGTGATGAGCAGGTATCAAAGTGGAAGGTGACCTGCATCAATTACAATACATATATCATGATATTTTATTTTACATGAATTGTTGAGGGAAGGCATACCCATGCTCAACTTGTAAACTTTCATTACATGTACATAAACAGTCATCTACAGATATATACCCATGATCGAAATGCCCATCAATGTAAATCCATTGTACATATGATTTAGTACTCCTGAAATTGCAGCCCGAATGGATGAAACTAGATCCGGGGTCTTCAATCTCATTCAACTATTTGCTCAAGTATGAGTCTTAACCATGTGAATATGTGATCTGAAATCAAACGTGGGAAGACACCATTTGATTACCAACCAATGATGTAAGTTGTTAATAGATGCGAGAGAAATCACCAATAATGATAATGATCGTCAAGGTACTATAGTAAATTCTGCATGGTGTGAATGGATGATTTGATGTCGAGCACCATACAAAGTCTTTTGGTCGAAGGCCATTGATGTATGCCTGTCGCCGGAAGTGAGAAACTTTCCATTGATGCATGCAAGCTTCAAGGTACTTAATGGGTGTTTCTAAGTCAACTTCTTGGATAATGTGTTGATGCCGACAAGAAGCGGCTCATCGTAGGAGGGCCTTGATGTATCCCAGATAAACAACATGAAACAAGTGTAGTGATTTTAGAGATGGAATTTGACTGACGACACAAGGTTCAGGAATGGCGGTCATGAAAATGAAGGCTTATGGTATTGCAACAGATGAATTTTGACTGAATGACCTCTCTTGAACATGTCGGCGACACTAAAGTGAATCGGTAGCATTGACCCAAAACAAAGTGATGGATGGTATGAGAGACCAATGGTGTGATAGCCATCAAGCTATTAACCCAATCCAAATAGTCATGGTGATGGAGTGAAAGTGTCATGTTCAAGAGCGAGTTGCTACCATAAAGTGATTTTCCCCTTTTTCCCATTTCCCCAGTCATTGTTGACCAATACCTCTTTATTTTTATCAAGCTTGAGGAGGATAACATATGCTTGTTGTATAATTTCACCCTTTGGGCGAATCCATCACTATTTGATGTTTTAATGACTCTAGCGAAGGTGAAACTCAGTCTTGTCTAGATGGACAAGTTTGTCGCTATTTGATGTTTTAACGAGTTTAACGACAAAGATAACTTGGTCCTTTTCATGTTTAGAGAGTTGGAAAAGGGACAAAAAGAAAACTCCACAAGTTCTTTTTTGTAAATTAATCTCTCAAGTCTAAAAAAGCGTAAAATAATACAAGAGAGATATTAATTCCAATCCATTAACGAATTGGAAAGGACAAGCGCTCGGCAATCTTTTCATGTTTATAGAGTCTAAAAAGAGATTAAAGATGACTCCATTTGGAGGAACGAGTGGTGTCTAGTATAGAAACTGGTTCCGATGATGTTGGAACTTCTCAAAACATGTTGATTTATGTGAAGAGGCTGGCTAATAAGATCCCTCGTTGCAAATGTTCCTCAAAAAGGTTAAACCAACCAAGTGAAAGTGTATGATCGGCCAAAGGGATGGTGGCAATGGGATGAAAACAACCAAGGCTCATTTGACGGGAAAGGCTAATAGAATGGAAATCACGACAGTTAAAATGGAAATGGGTTCATTTTTACACAAGCTTGAACCATAAGGAACTATGCTTGGATTAAGTTTCATGTTTACACAAGCTTGAAATGAAAAACTATGCTTAGATTCAATTTCATTTTTACACAAGCTTGAAATGAAGAACTATGCTTGAGATTGTTTATCATGCCCCTTGTTATCACTCAGGTTGTCCCTACAGCTCCTTAAAGGGATACGGCTGAGGTAACCACAAACCAATCCTTGGACTGCAGGTCCTAGCCTACCTGCAGTGAGAGAGGTCTCTCTCTTTATGATTTAGCTTTGTTTAAGATGATATTAGGCTAGTTATTGAGTTCAAGGGGTTTTGATTATGTTTGGTGGGAAGGAGGATGTTTTCAAGTAGAGAGGCAATGCATAGTGTGGTAAGTTTCAAACCATTGGGCATGGAGTCATGGAGTAGGACTGCTGGTGCGTTTTCCTGGTCACAAGAGGAATGAGGAGCAAGGTAGCTGCTCGTGAAACAACACTTAATTTTAAAAGGATAGAATGAGGGCTAAGGAATGAGAGCCAACAAAGAATCTCTCACTCAGCTCAACAGAGGGAAGATGAATGAGCTCTATCTAGGAGCAGCTAAGAATTCTTAAACAACAGTCATTCATATGTGAAATAGATCAAACATGAGCCATAAAGGAATTCATATTTATGCCTAAATCAAGAGGAAAACATTAAGAAGCCACAGAAACTGAGCATAGAGTGTAGCTAAGCAAATTCTAGACCAATCTTTTGTTCTGTGACTTGAGCATGTATGAAATTGAAATAACAGAGGTGAGAAACACTTATTGATCCATATAGCAGCACATGAATTCCATCATTCACTCTTCAACCATTAAAACACTTCAAACAGTCCATCCTCCAAGCTTTAAGCAGTATTTGATTAAAGAAATCATATCAGATATAGAGCGAGTCTCTAGAGGATTCATACAACCAACCGACCCTTAGAACAATGCAGAGGGTGGTATATATAGAAGAAATAGCTACATACTTCCCTTGAACATGTGTCAAGGGGAAAAATATCCCAAAAAATATCTCTGAAAACAGATCAAAAGCGATCTGTGCAATCACTATCTTTGAACCTAATCTATGCTGGAAATAAATGCATGAAACAGCTGCGCTAGGGTAGCTGGCATCTCAAGTCATGTAGACCAGGGCTGCGCATGAGGCAGCAGCCTCAAAAATGAGTGGAGAGAGGTCCTCGAGCCGTGTGCTAGCCTCATGGCCATAATTGTGCATGGGCTGAGTAGCGCCGCCCCAAAATGTGGCCTCATACAATGTTTTTGCAATAAATCTGCTTTGAAATCCTTTATCTGTGCCTTCAAGTGGTCCTAATGCCTTAAATGGCAAAAATTGCAGGCTGGTGAGCCATTACAGCTCAATGATGCTTTGCTGAATCTGCTGGGGCCCCTTTTCCTTCATCTGCCTTGGAAAATCTTCATTGATACACTATGCCACTTCCTGATATTCTTTGGCATGCACCTGGGCTATCTTGGCTTCAAAAATGCACTTAAACTGTCAAATCAACACTTACTGGCCGCTGATCGGCGAGGCCTTCTGCCACTTTTGGGTGGTTGTCGGCCCTTGGTCGATTCAAAATGCTTTAGCAACACTTAAAATCATGAATTGGATGAGTAAAGGGTCATTGAAGGCCTGCTGCGGTGAAAACCTGCTATTTGGGGCAATTTGGGCCTGGAGCGATCCAAGAATGGCCTGAGAAAACCATGTTTTCTTTATACCTAGGTAGGCATGGGCACCGCACACAAAACGTTTGAAAACGGCCCATTTCCGAATAACACAGAAAATGTGCCAAAAACATGAACTTTTAATGAAAAATTGGCTTTTGGTGGGCACTGTAGCAGCCTTTAAATCCTAGCCGTTGGATCCGGTGCAGGCCGATCCAACGGCTATCGCTAAATCGCATCGGGGCGGACCGGGGGGCGGCACATAAACAATCTCCGAAAGCGCAGACCCGAAATGCTTATAGGCCCTTCTCTTTATTTGAATCGGGTCCGGCCCATCGGCGACGTCAATCGACGGATTTAATAAAAAAGGGTTAGCGGACCTGAAATCTATATATGTTGCAGCTTATTATATTTCGGCTCTGCCCCGTCGGAGCCTTCCCTTTTTGCTGTGCAACGCCCCCTTACGGACCCGAAATCCTTTATACGTCGCGCCTTAATTTTATTTCGGCTCCGCTGGTCGAAGCCATATACATGGGGTGACCGCCGATTACATATGGGCCATTGATTTGGGGCCCAAAAATGGATGGCTGTGATTAATTTGGCAATTCTCTATCGGCGGGGTCATGGGGCTGCCACATAGAAACGCCGAAATGTGGCGGACCCGATATGCTTTTACCAATCCACTTTATATGTTTTCGGGTCCGGCCCATCGGCATTATGCCCCATGCCTTGAGACTTAGCCATTTCTCTTATATATGCCACTGCCCCCTCCCGATAGCGATATCGCATCGAAGGGAGATCAAATAGATCCTTTTCTCATCGAGGCATGCATTTTATTAAAATTCAAAGGAAACATGAATTCAGAGGAGTTATATATGGTGTTTGAACATATGATTGCCCCCTCCCGATAGCGATATCGCATCGGAGGGGGACCCAAAGGACCCATTTCTCATCGGAGCCATTATTTATTCAAAAATGCAAGTCTTTTGAATTCGGAGGGGGTAACCTTTATGCTTTTGCTTGGATTCTAAGGCATCGAAAGGGGTCTGATAGCCAAAAAAGGGAGGATTTTATCATTTTTTGAAGGTTTTTCATGGTTTTTGCATGGTTTGCATATTCTTATGCCTTGGAAGAAGTCCAAAGGCACTTAGGAGGAAAATGATGTGGTTTTGAGAGGGGTTTAGTGGCCGAAGAGGGTTTCATGCCTTATAAAGGCAAACCAAGGTCAAAGGGGTGATTTCTAAACATGTGAAGGGGAATTATGCAAAGGAATGAGTCATTATGCACTTGGGAGATAGTTAGGGGGGATGAAGGGTTCTATGCATTGGAAAGTGTCCAAAATGCATGAGAAGATGGTTTGAGGGGGCAATGAGGGTTCTTGTTGAGTTTCAGATAAACTTAGCAATTCCCAAGGATGCATATGGTTATTTTTCAACCAAGGGGAGGGATAAGTATATAGGGGAGTTATGTACATAGTTTTAGTAGGGGAAGGGGAAATAGATAGGGAGCTACATAATAAAGTTAGTAGTTAACATGACAAAGATGAGAACAAGTGCTAAGTATGATGTCTTAGGCTATCAATGGGGGAAAATGACTGATAGAAGAAGTGTAAGCATTCCTTGAGTGAAGCAGATCTCCACCAAGGAAAATGATATGGAGAATGATGAATCTAAGAGGTATCAAGCAGATCTTGACCGCTTTGGGGGAAGTTAGTGAGTGATTTGGGGAAAGAGGAAAAAGGGGAGTTACACATGCCTCGCTTGAATTCCTCCAACTGAACAACTGCCTTCAACTTGTGATATGATAGATATAACACTTGACAATATGAGGTGGATCACAAGCCATGATTTTGCAACCACAAAGCTACCTACCCGACCTACTCACCTAGCATTTTCTCTTCTTTTTGGTTTGGGTGCACTTGACCTAGCATACCCAGCTTTTCATTCTTTCTTCTTGCTATGCTTCTATCTACTTCTACACTTATTTCAGCCGGGGGCTCAGATTAAGCTGTTGAACACCCTTGTTTCTCTACCTATCTACAAATCTGCCAAGATTAAGCTGTTTGGACAGATGTTCATTCTCTATATTCTACAACAGGAAATTGAAACCTAGGGAAGCCAAGATTAAGCTGTTTGGCCTTCCCATACTTGAAAACTGATCAAAATGGATTACTCATCAAGACTGGAACAGAGCAGTGGCACTTTAGACTAGCACACTCTCAAGCACACTTCTTTAGCCAACTGTAGCAAATATGGAGCATTGCAGCATGCATAGTTCGACATATTTGGCATGTAAAAATGTCGATCATGAAAGATGATTAACCTGCTGCAGCAGGAGGCTAACAGTGGCTCCACTTGGGGATGGCTTTTCCTTGTGAAAAGCCAAGAACAGCAGGTCAGACTGCCTTGATCCTCTGTAGTTGCTGTTAACTGAAAACTTCTTCTGTGCTAACTGCTGAATGACTAGAACTTTAACTTCTGAATGCAGCACTCCTCCTTAACTGAAACACTGTGAAAAATAAAGCATCACCTACTTTCTTCTGCGTGCTTGATATTGCATACACCTTTGCTTGAGAACTGCCTTGTAAAATAAACACAAAAAGGGAACAAAGATGGAGCTCTTCTTTTCCTGTCTTTGAAAAGGCTGTAGATGTAATGCTAACGAAAACTCCTCTATTTTGATACTACTAACTGAAGAACTGGAAGCCTGAATGCAGCATTTTTAATAGAACTCGTTGTTATAAATAACAGTGATACCCTTTTTACCATTGAGAGCATTTAAAGTATATCAAAACCTTCCTTGTGCACCCTTTGAAGTAAGTTCATAGCCGAGGGCAAAAATTGATGTGCTTCTCTTCGAACTTCACTTCAAAAGAACAAAGGCTTCGAATGTCACGTTCCTTTGGGTCTTTTCTTCGGGACTGCGCTCTTTTCCCAAAATCAATGCAAAGAGAGAGCTTTGAAATGGGGGACTTGCGTTGCTCTGCCTCCATAACCTCGCTGCTTGGTTCCAAGAAATTGGATTGCTTATAAAAACATAAAAGAAAACGCTTATATGTACACGCATTAATATACAAATATATACATCAGAACCCTGTATCCCATAGATCACTGGGTCAAGGTAATGCTTCAGTATGCGGCCATTCACAGGGCCCTCTTGAGCTGCGCAGGCATCTAGAGTTTTGAGAAAATATGTATTGTTGCCTTGAATAGCGCTGATGACAAATGGGCCTTTCCACAGAAAGTCAAACTTTGCATGCTTTCCCTTGTCTTCTCTTCGTGAGTCCCATTTTAGAACCTTGTCACCAATAAAGAAATCCTCAGCTTTAGCCCTCTGGTCAAATGCCTTCTTCAGCCTTTCTTGTAACATTTGAGCTCTGTCATACACCTGCTCTCTAGTTTTCTGAAGATGAATGGTCTGATTGATCCTTCGTTGAATATCATTTGGTTCAGCTTGAACCTCCTGCAGCAGCTTGATAACAGGAATGCCTAAAGAAGACGGAAATCTGGCTTCCATGCCATATACTAGCTCATAAGGGCTCATTCCAATGGATCTCTTTGTTGAAAGTCTGTCTGCCCATAGGGCATTGGTGAGCTTTTTATGCCAGTTCTTCTTATTTTCTTCTAAGGTCTTCTTGATAATACTGATCAGGCTTTTGTTGGATGACTCGGCTAAGCCATTACCTTGAGGGTAATAGGTTTTTGAATGGCCTAAAGTGATATGGAATCTATGGCAAAAATTGATCATATTTTTGGATTTGAAAGCAGCGACATTGTCAGTGATGATCTTCTCAGGGCAGCCAAATCTAGAAAGGATATTGCACTCAAGGAATTGGATAATGGTGGTGTCATTGGCTTGCCTACATGGGATGGCCTCAATCCATTTAGTGAAATAGTCGGTAGCTGTTAATATCCACTTATGCTGGCCTGAGGAAAAGGGATGGATTTCTCCAATGAAGTCAAGACCCCATTGTTGAAAAGGCTTCTCGGTTGAGATGGGTTTAAGAGGCAAAGGGAGCAGCTTTCTCTTGCCCTCAAAGATTTGGCAATTGTGGCATGACGTGGCAAACTTCTTCACATCTGCAAACAAAGTGGGCCAATAGAAACCAGCCCTTAGAATTTCATCAGCAATGGACTTCCAATATAGATGTCCTCCGCAGTCCCCTGCATGGAATTCTTTCATGACATTGTTAGTTTCATTCACAATCAAGCAGTTAAGAAATATACCTTCATGATTTTTCCAAAATAATGCACCATCTAAGACACAAAATTTCAAAGCCTTCATTCTTAAAAATCTCTTCTTGGTCCTGGACAATCCTGGGGGAGCACACAGGTTTAACAATACAAAGCAAATATCAGCATACCATGGGGATTGCAAAAAGGTGTCACTGATCTGTGGAGTTGCCAGCTCCTGTTCATTGTCTAGTTGGTTGATGTCTAAGGCTTGAAAGTTTGTTTCAGACATCAGTTTAGCTAAACCTTGTCCCTTTATCAGCTTGGTTGGTTTTATCTCTATGTCATACTCAAGAATGTTAGCAATCCACTTGCCTCTTTTGCCTTCTAACCCCTCTTGGGTTAATATGTCTTTTACAATAGCATTTGGCACATAAGCAATCACATGTGAATATAAAATATAAATTCGGAATTCCTTGATTGCTTTAACAAGGGCATAGGCTTGCTTCTCCATGATTGGGTATTTTAGGGGTGCATCTCTTAAGGTTTGGCTGAAAAATGCAATTGGCTTTTCAGTTCCTTGATCATCCTTTTGCAAAAGGACAGCAGCTATAGTATTATCAGATGCAAATGAAAATATGATAAAGTCCCTATCCAATTTTGGACTTGTGAGGATTGGGGCTTGAGTTAAGGCTAATTTGATGCCCTCAAATGCTTGCTTGGCCTCTAGAGACCACTTTACCTTGGCGTCTTTCTTGAGCATGTTGTTTAGCATTATTATTAGCTCAGCCAAGTTTGGAATAAACCTCCTTAGGAAATTGATTTTCCCAAGGAATGCTTGTAATTCTTTTATATTTCTAGGATATGGGATTTGCAATATGGCTTGGATCCTTTCCAGATCAACCCTAATACCATCCTTTGAGATGATATGTCCAAGTAATTTGCCTTCTTCAAGGCCAAAGAGAGACTTCATGGGATTCAAGGAAATGGCATATTTCCTACATGTAATGAATATTTTCCTTAAGTGCTTGAGGTGTTCTTCATCAGATTTGGAAAATGGGGTTAAGTCATCAAGGTAGACAACTAGGAAATCATGGATTTCCTTGGCGAATGCAATGTCCATTGCCCGTTGAAATGTAGCACCAGCGTTTTTAAGTCTGAATGGCATTTTTACATACTTAAATGTTCCCCACGGTGTGGTAAAGGCTGTCTTGTCTTGGTCATCCGGGTGAACAAGTATTTGGTTAAAACCTGAGAAGCCATCTAGTAAAGAGATTCTAGATGATCCCACTACTCTCTGCAATATGTGGTCCATTTTGGGCAAAGGATAGTGGTCCTTTAGGGAGACTTGATTTAAATTTCTGAGATCTACACAAAGTCTGATCTCGCCTGACTTCTTTCTTGTGGGAACCAAATTGGAAACCCATTCAGAGAATCTGATGGGTGCTATTATCCCTGCTTCAAACATTCTTTTTACTTCCTTCTCAATTAGTGGGAGAAGGACAGGGTTTATTCTTATAAGCTTTTGTTTAAATGGTTTCTGATTCAGTTTCAAGGGAATTGTGTGTTGTATTACAGAGGTATCATAGGATTTTAAATCCTCATAGCTCCAAGCAAATAAATCTTGGAATTCTTTGAATAAATCAATGTACGTGGGCTTCTAATCAGGAGGCAAAGACTTAGACAGTTTGATCATTTTGGGCTTTTCTGCTGTCCCAATGTTGTGTTCTTCTATAGCAGTGTTTATAGGCTGCAATTTTGGCTTTTTGGGCACATTGTTTGCATCAAACATGTCTTCTAGTGGAGTGAGGCCAGCAGGGAGAAAGTTATCTTTTAGATCAATAATCTCGACCTCTGTTTTGGCTATTTCCTCCAAATGCATTTGTTTCAATTCCTCTATGTTTTCATTGCCAAAAACTGTTGGGCTTAGGATCTGTCTGGCTGTTACCGCTGTTACAGCCTGTTGATTTTCATTTAATGCTTGTTGTTGTAGGTCCTCCATGGTATCCTCATCAATGTTTAGGCCTGCAAATTCATGTTGTAAGGTAAGAAAATTTTTTATTTGAGCATCATCCTCGAACACTTGCCAGTCTTTAATGTTATTTGGGACAGCAGGCCTATGTTTTATTTCAGCAGTGAAATGGTGATTTGGCTCAAAGGGAAGCTTGCATGTACTAGCGAAAGTGGCTAGGCTGTGAGCATGAATGTTATGATTTCCTGAAATCTTGGCAAGCTTGGATTCAGAGAATGCATTGAGTATGTTGGTAGCAGCAGTCCTATAGGCTCTCATTCTGTTGTCATTGGTAACAAAGTTACCTTTCATTTGTTGGATTACTAGGTCGGAGTCACCTAGAATAGACACTTTTGCAGCCCCCAAAGCTTTTAGCAATTTAAGGCCTAACAGGAGAGCCTCATACTCTGCCATGTTGTTGGTGCATCTGAAATTCAGTCTATATGCATGACCTTGTGCATGATTGTTATGAGAATTATGAATCCATACACCTGCCCCTGCCCCTAATTTGTTAACCGATCCGTCAAACTCTAAATACCATGTGATTTCTTGCTTGTGGGTAGTCTCAAGAGTTTGAGTCATTTTAGGATTGGGCAGATTTGAAAATTTTGTTTGGGGAAGTTCTTTTTGTATGCTGATTGCATTTGCTGTTGTGACAATTTGTTGAGTATGTGCAACCAATGCTTGATTGATATGTGCTCGCTGCTCTAAAGCCAAAGGCTTGTTATCAGTTAGAGGGCAGCTATCATCATTAAACAAAATAAAATAATCCATGTCAGAGTGGATTGAATAAATGGGAAAATTTTCAGGCTTGCTCTCACTACTTACCACATATTTCATGAGCGTTTCTTTATACAGTCCCTTTGGTTGCCCAAAGACAGAAATAGTAGCATAGGAAAGGTCTAATTGGAGAGATCCTTGGATTTTTGCCCCCCAAGATCTTGAAAACAGCATGCCATACTTTGGTGGTATGTCAGCAACCACCACATCCATGAGGATTGTCTTGTTTGGATATTGGACTAAGGAGACACACAAGTCTTTGATGAGGCCTAAACATTTGACTTGACTTGAGTCAAAGGAGAATAGATCTTTGTAGGGTCTTGTGACATCAAGGTTTAGCTTCTCCATTACAGCTTTGGGCATAAGATTGTGTGAGGCACCCGAGTCAAACATAGCATTGTGCAAGACTTTGTCATGAATGTGAAAACTAACATAAAAGGGTGGAACAGTTCCATATGTTGATTTTCCATTAACTTTAGGACCGAACAGCAGCTCAGGGGTATCATCTAAAACATTTACATTATCCTTGACCTCTGGCATTTGAAGTGATCTTTGAATTTGTTGCCTATACACATCATGTTTGGCAAGTTCTGCGAGGGGGATGGATATTTTAAGTTTTCCAATCTCTGCCTCTAAATTAAATGGCTTTTCCAATGGAGTCTTGGTGTTGATGATGACATTTTTTTCTTTTTCATTTGAATTATTAGCGATTTTCTCTTGTATATCAACGCTATGGGAATTGATTGCTTGCGATTTTTCAGTTTTAAGAGGGATTTTTGGAATGCTATTCAAGTTCTCTTTCGAGGAAGAAGGTGGCAGAGGCTGATGAACAGAAGGTTGTATGTCTGTTATGTCCTCTACAGTCACTTGGTGTGGGTTTGGGACAGTTATATCAGCTGTTTCTGTTATACTAGCCTTGCCTCTAATCTGGTTGGGTTGTTTGCCCTCCTTTGGTTTAACTTTTTCGGGCACATCTATGGTTCTTGTCCTCAGCTTATACTGTTTGTGGGCTTCATAAATAGCTGAATCATAACCTTGTTTAAAGTCAAAAGACTCACCAGAGTTAGTCTGAAATTGATTTATCTCATGGTCATCTTGGTCTTCTTAGGTTAGAAAAATCTGTTGTTCACCCTTCAAATCCATTAAGTTCATGTGAGTGTGTTCTATGGGTTCATTAGAAGTGGATGCCTCTGCGTAGTTTTCTTGAAAAGGAGGTCTTATATCATGGTCTGGGCTAGATCTACCAGCGTTTGGATTTTGATTTTTTCTGAAATTCGGGTTCCTGACATTGTTAGCTTGTTGCCCGTCCCATGAGGATTTCCTCTCAACACTCTCTACTCTGTCTCCCTGCTTGTGCATGCCATTGATAATAGCATCTAGCTTTTGATCTAAGGCTGAGGGCTCTTCCTTGAAGGTGGTTCTTCTCTCAGTTCTAGCTCTGTTTCTTTTGGCCCTTAAATTTGCCTCCACAGTGACAGCCACGTTTTGCATGTCTGCAAGGTTGTTAGGGGCTCTTTCTTTTAACTGGTAGGCCATATCTGGGTCGAATCCATCAGGGAATTTATATAAGGCAAGGTCAGGTGGGGGCCTTAAGTTTTGTGGGATAGCATTATAAATGCTATTGAACCTTGCACAATAGTCCAAGACTGTTTCTTGTGGACCTCTTTTGATTGTATCATATTCAGCTAGTATGTGCAAGGGGTCCTTCTTTTTCTCCCATCTCTTGATAAATGACTGGTATAAGGCTTCTGGGTCTGCTATGGAATTAGCTGGGAGTGCTCTAAACCAAGTCCTGACATCGCCAGTCAAACTTTGGAAAAAAATCTTCATTCTCACACTATCATCGTCAATATCATAGATTTCAAAGTAATCCTGCATTTTCTTTGTATGCTGAAGGGCTGTGCAGGCACTTGTGCCATCAAAATATGTGATTTTAGTTTGGTAATCCTGAGGCATAGCCCTGGGATTTGCAGGTAATTGCAAAGGTGCATATCTGTTAGCCATATTCACAGGGATAAGAGGGATAATAGGAACAACTGGGATAATAGGAGTAGTAGTGGTAGTATGTGCAGTGAATGGAGGTGTGGAAGGAGTGCTTTGAGACGTGGATGATGAACAAGGGGAACTAGGGGTTGAACGAAATAGAACTTTGGCAGGGGTTGGGACACAATTTGGCTGAACTATCACAGGAGTAGAATCAGCAAAATCCTCCTTTAGCTCTAATTTCCTGAGGTTTCTCTGGATCAAATTCAGATTTTCAAAGGCAGCTGTAGGATTTGGGTCTGGATTTGACCTTGTATAACGTGAATTCTTCCTGGGAGCCAGCTTCTGGCTTGTTTTTTGGGGATTTTCTTAGAACGTATAGGTTAGAAAGAAACTTTTGAAGGTCTGGTTCTTTCCCAGTGGAGCTTTCCAACTTGATTTGTGAAATTATCTGAGGATGGTCCCCAGTGGATTCGCCATTATGTTATCACTCAG
This sequence comes from Pinus tabuliformis, assembly GCA_031772625.1. Classification (NCBI taxonomy): domain Eukaryota; kingdom Viridiplantae; phylum Streptophyta; class Pinopsida; order Pinales; family Pinaceae; genus Pinus; species Pinus tabuliformis. The sequence goes on from CM062813.1 coordinate 988,031,146, forward strand.
GTTGTCCCTACAGCTCCTTAAAGGGATACGGCTGAGGTAACCACAAACCAATCTTTGGACTGCAGGTCCTAGCCTACCTGCAGTCAAAGAGGGCTCTCTCTTTATGATTTAGCTTTGTTGAAGATGATATTAGACTAGTTATTGAGTTCAAGGGGTTTTGATTATGTTTGGTGGGAAGGAGGATGTTTTCAAGTAGAGAGGCAATGCATAGTGTGGTAAGTTTCAAACCATTGGGCATGGAGTCATGGAGTAGGACTGCTGGTGCGTTTTCCTGGTCACAAGAGGAATGAGGAGCAAGGTAGCTGCTCATAAACAACACTTAAGTTTAAAAGGATAGAATGAGGGCTAAGGAATGAGAGGCAACAAAGAATCTCTCACTCAGCTTAACAGAGAGAAGATGAATGAGCTCTATCTAGGAGCAGCTAAGAATTCTTAAACAACAGTCATTCATATGTGAAATAGATCAAACATGAGCCATAAAGGAATTCATATTTATGCCTAAATCAAGAGGAAAAAATTAAGAAGCCACAGAAACTGAGCATAGAGTGCAGCTAAGCAAATTCTAGACCAATATTTTGTTCTGTGACTTGAGCATGTATGAAATTGAAATAACAGAGGTGAGAAACACTTATTGATCCATATAGCAGCACATGAATTCCATCCTTCACTCTTCAACCATTAAAACACTTCAAACATTCCATCCTCCAAGCTTTAAGCAGTCTTTGATTAAAGAAATCATATCAGATATAGAGTGAGTCTCTAGAGGAGTCATACAACCAACCGACCCTTAGAACAGTGCAGAGGGTGGTATATATAGAAGAAATAGCTACAGAATTCCCTTGAACAGGTGTCAAGGGGAAAAATTTCCCAAAAAATATCTCTGAAAACAGATCAAAAGAGATCTGTGCAATCACTATCTTTGAACCTAATCTATGCTGGAAATAAATGCATGAAACATCAGAAACAGCTACGCTGGGGTAGCTGGCATCTCAAGTCATGTAGACCAGGGCTGCACATGAGGCAGAAGCCTCAAAAATGAGTGGTGAGAGGTCCTTGAGCCGTGTGCTAGCCTCATGGCCATAACTGTGCATGGGCTGAGCAGCGCCGCCCCAAAATGTGGCCTCGTACAATGTTTTTGCAATAAATCTGCTTTGAAATCCTTTATATGTGCCTTCAAGTGGTCTTGCTGCCTTAAATGGCAAAAATTGCAAGTTGGTGAGCCATTACAGCTCAATGATGCTTTGCTGAATCTGCTGGGGCCCCTTTTCCTTCATCTGCCTTGGAAAATTTTCACTGATACACTCTGCCTCTTCCTGATATTCTTTGGCACGCACATGGGCTATCTTGGATTCAAAAATGCACTTAAACTGTCAAATCAACACTTACTGGCCGCTGATCGGCCCAAATATCTGTTGTGAGGCCTTCTGCCACTTTTGGGTGGTTGTCGGCCCTTGGCCGATTCAAAATGTTTTAGCAACACTTAAAATCATGAACTGGATGAGTAAAGGGTCATTGAAGGCCTGCTGTGGTGAAAACCTGCTATTTGGGGCAATTTGGGCCTGGAGCGATCCAAGAATGGCCTGAGAAAACAATGTTTTCTTTATACATGGGCAGGCATGGGCGCCGCACACAAAACCTTTGAAAATGGCCCATTTCCGAATAACACAGAAAATGTGCCAAAAACATGAACTTTTAATGAAAATTTGGCTTTTGGCGGGCACTGTAGCAACCTTTAAATCCTGGCCGTTGGATCCGGCGCGGGTCGATCCAACGGCTATCGCTAAATCGCATCGGGGCGGACCGGGGGGCGGCACATAAACAATCGCAGAAAGCACGGGCCCGAAATGCTTATAGACCCTTTTCTTTATTTGAATCGGGTTTGGCCCATCGGCGATGTCAATCGACGGATTTAATAAAAAAGGGTTAGCGGACCCGAAATCTATATATGTTGCAGTTTATTATATTTCGGCTCCGCCCCGTCGGAACCTTCCCTTTTCGCTGTGCAACGCCCCCTTATGGACCCGAAATCCTTTATATGCTGCGCCTTAATTTTATTTCAGCTCCGCTGGTCGGAGCCATATACATGGGGTGACCACCGATTACATATGGGCCGTTGATTTGGGGCCCAAAAATGGATGGCTATGATTAATTTGGCAATTCGCTATCGGCGGGGTCATGGGGCTGCCACATAGAAATGCCGAAATGTGGCGAACCCGATATGCTTTTACCAGTCCCCCATGCCTTGAGACTTAGCCATTTCGCTTATATATGCCACTGCCCCCTCCCGATAGCGATATCGCATCGGAGGGAGATCAAATAGATCCTTTTCTCATCGGGGCATGCATTTTATGAAAATTCAAAGGAAACATGAATTCAGAGGAGTTATATATGGTGTTTGAACATATGATTGCCCCCTCCCGATAGCGATATCGCATCGGAGGGGGACCCAAAGGACCCATTTCTCATCGGAGCCATTATTTATTCAAAAATGCAAGTCTTTTGAATTCGGAGGGGGTAACCTTTATGCTCTTGCTTGGATTCTAAGGCATCGGAAGTGGTCCGATAGCCAAAAAAGGGAGGATTTTATCATTTTTTGAAGGGTTTTCATGGTTTTTGCATGGTTTGCATATTCTTATGCCTTGGAAGAATTCCAAAGGCACTTAGGAGGAAAGTGATGTGGTTTTGAGAGGGGTTTAGTGGCCGAAGAGGGTTTCATGCCTTATAAAGGCAAACCAAGGTCAAAGGGGTGATTTTTAAACATGTGAAGGGGAATTATGCAAAGGAATGAGTCCTTATGCACTTGGGAGATAGTTAGGGGGGATGAAGGGTTCTATGCATTGGAAAGTGTCCAAAATGCATGAGAAGATGGTTTGAGGGGGAAATGAGGGTTCTTGTTGAGTTTCAGATAAACTTAGCAATTTCCAAGGATGCATATGGTTATTTTTCAACCAGGGGGAGGGATAAGTATATAGGGGAGTTATATACATAGTTTTAGTAGGGTAAGGGGAAATAGATAGGGAGCTACATAATAAAGTTAGTAGTTAACATGACAAAGATGAGAACAAGCGCTAAGTATGATATCTTAGGCTATCAATGGGGGAAAATGACTGATAGAAGAAGTGTAAGCATTCCTTGAGTGAAGCAGATCTCCACCAAGGCAAATGCTATGGAGAATGATGAATCTAAGAGGTATCAAGCAGATCTTGACCTCTTTGGGGGAAGTTAGTGAGTGATTTGGGGAAAGAGGAAAAAGGGAAGTTAGACATGCCTCGCTTGAAGTCCTCCAACTGAACAACTGCCTTCAACTTGTGATATGATAGATATAACACTTAACAATATGAGATGGATCACAAGCCATGATTTTGCAACCACAAAGCTACCTACTCGACCTACTCACCTAGCATTTTCTCTTCTTTTTGGTTTGGGTGCACTTGAACTAGCATACCCACCTTTTCATTCTTTCTTCTTGCTGTGCTTCTATCTACTTCTACACTTATTTCAGTCGGGGGCTCAGATTAAGCTGTTGAACACCCTTGTTTCTCTACCTATCTACAAATCTACCAAGATTAAGTTGTTTGGACAGATGTTCATTCTCTATATTCTACAACAGGAAATTGAAACCTAGGGAAGCCAAGATTAAGTTGTTTGGCCTTCCCATACTTGAAAACTGATCAAAATGGATTACTCATCAAGACTGGAACAGAGAAGTGGCACTTTAGACTAGCACACTCTCAAGCACACTTCTTTAGCCAACTGTAGCAAATATGGAGCATTGCAGCATGCATAGTTCGACATATTTGGCATGTAAAAATGTCGATCATGAAAGATGATTAACCTGCTGCAGCAAGAGGTTAACACCCCCGGCATGATCAAAGGGAGAGTCTCCTGTAACCAGATGGAAGTTGTTGCATTGAAGCAGGACAGTTATCCAACAACTTTTTGGCTTCGTCCAGATAGGGACAAAGGTGAATGGGGTGATTCCCTTCACATAAGCTATAGGGAAACTTAACTTTACCACTAGGTGCATGCCCTGCAAACTTCATTACATTTACCTGAGTAGACTACTCGCAGCTATGAGGTAGATGGAATGAAGGTTCACTTACGAGATCAAGCGAAAGATTTTACGAGATCTAATCAAAGACTTGAGTTGGAACTTTGCTCCAAGGGACCTTGTTTCATTTTTAGCGAGGTTGACACAAGACCATGAACTATCCTCATATTCCTTGTTTCATTTTTTAATGAACTTGACACGAGATAAGGAACTAAGCTCATACTCCTTTTTTCATTTTTTAACAAGGTTGACACAATAAAATAACTATCCTCATGTTCCTCGATTTCATTTTTTAACAAGGTTGACACAAGACAAGGAACTATCCTTGTATTCCTTGTTTCATTTTTTTAACAAGGTTGACACAAGCCTAAGAACTATCCTTGGGGGAGCTGTTTCATTTTTTTAATGAGGTTGACACAGTAAAATAACTATCCTCGCACCCTTTGTTTCATTTTTTAACGAGGTTGACACAAGACAAGGAACTATCCTCATGTTCCTTGGTTTCATTTTTTAAGGAGGTTGACACATGACAAGGAACTATCCTCGTATTCCTTGTTTCATTTTTTTAAGAAGGTTGACACAAGACAAAGAACTATCCTCTAGGGAGTTGTTTCATTTTTTTAATGAGGTTGACACAGTAAAAGAACTATCCTCATACCCTATGTTTCATTTTTTAGAGAGGTTGACACTATACAAGGAACTATCCTCATGCTTCGATCACAACTCAAAAGAGGTCATGAAGGAAAGATCTGGTTCCAATGCCCCCAGTACATGATGTACAATATCACTGAATTGATCATCATTTGATGTAGGCATGGAACTAGTTGCCACATAATTAACATGTGGCGGAGATTATACCATTGGTACAAAAGCACCATTTAAGAAAGATGGATGACGGGAAGCCATATTTGGACCGGGAAATGAAAGCTGGTCAACGATGACAATTCTGCCTTCATACGGGAAACACATCACTCAAAATAGTGTGGAAACAATAGCTCCCATGTCATAAACGTAGTCGTGCCCTAGAAGTAAATTGTAATCTAAAGGGCCTGGGACTACCATCACGTTAAGATAAATGATTTTTCCTCCCAAAGTAATAGGCAACTGAAGAAGGATCCCTAATGGTTGACTGGTTCCTATGTTAAAAGCCAACAAATTTTGGGTAACAGGCACAAGCGGCGGTGAACCGAGTTCTTTCCAAGCAGTCGAGGAAAGGATACTCAAAGATGCAACTTCATCTATAATAGTGCCCAATACAATCATATTACAAACCTGTACTATGATCTGGAAAGGCATAAGAAGGAAGACGGAATCTTGCCAATCGATTCCAGTCAAAGGAAGTGACCAGACGACTTGGAGGGAGTACCATAAGAACGGGAGACTTAACCCCTTGAGTTACGAGAGTGGGAGGATTTTCCTCCTGTCTTGATGGAACAGGAGGACTTCCCCCAAGCTCATTAGAATCTGAAGAAACAAAAATAACATGAGTGGTATCATATTCACTCTCTTTGGGAAATGTACAATTAGCTGAAGGTGAAATTGGGTAAATTGTTACCTTGACCTGTTGATTTGGGTTAGGTATAGACTCATAGGATTCACTTTCAGAGAGAGTGGGTTTAACCAACGGTTGATTTGAGTCAATCAATTCATCAACTAGTGAAGAATTAAGGAAAAGTCTCCTGTAACCAGATGGAATTCGCTGCGGTGAAGCAGGACAGTTATCCTACACTTTTTTGGGTTCATCTAGAGAGGGACAAAGGTGAATGGGGTGATTCCCTTCAAATAACCTATAGGGAAACTTAACTTTACCCTTATTTCCATGAACTTTATTATCACTAGCTGATGGTGTGTCACCAACATGATCTCCAGAAGTTGATGACACAGGATGATGTGAACAAGAAGACCATTCTTCTAAGATCTGAGGAATATCAGGACAATTTCGAATAAGATGGTCTCCTGCACAAAGTTTGCATGGATATTGAACTTTGTGAGCCTTGACGGACAGTTTCTCATCAGATGTTGCATTCAAAGCAATGGTTACTTGATTGCCCCTCTGTTGAATTTGTTTCTTCTTCTTCTTCTTCCCTTTCTTCTTCTTCTTATCGACCCGGTTACTAGTACCAATACTCTCACCAGACGAAGAGGAAGAAGGGGAGGAAGAAACAACCGACGAAAACGGTAAAGGGTCAACTTTAGGATCAAATGGAGGTTGATTTTTTTCAGTTGGAGGAGTACCCGATTGCGGAGAAATCAAGAAATTTTGATCCAAGGAGGTTGAAAACAACCATACTAGCAATCCAATTGTAAATCCTACAAGGGACAATGTAGCCATATATGGAGCACCAATATTTCCAAATGGAGGAAAAGGACTAGGATTCCCATCAAAAGGAATTCCTTGATCGGTGGACTCCAGATTTGTCGCCATATGTTTCAACCTAAGATCAACCAAGGAGTGAGCATGGAGGATGTTATCCGCAGTAAATTAATTTTATTTTAATCAAAGTAACATAACAAAACAAACGAGGGATAATCTAAGCAAAAGGTTTACCAAGCAACTGTGAACTACAGAATACCTCCCGGCCAAATGAGAAGTACGGGCAAGCAATCTCCCAAAATGCTGTGTTCGGTGTATCACAGTGTACAAGGTGGCCGACTCAGTTACCTAATGATGGATAGCAACCTAGTGTTGTCCTCCCATATATACCCGAAAGTACGTGGAGGCCAAATCTGTATAAGCATTGTCTAATGCAAAACTGCACAGTGAGAGCATTCCCATATACTTTACGTACTACATCATCGCCCTATATACCCAAAGGTATGTGGACGAGCTACGATATACTCACATACGTGGAATGAGGTATCACACTCAGGATGTATTATGGACAAGTTAGTGACAGCTACTTTCTTTTACAACGCCGGAACATGTCTCTAGCCTAGACCTCTAAATGTTTCTCGTTAGATGACAATGCTCCATTAGGTAAATTCAGATAAATTTTAAGTTGATCTTATTTAGAATTTTCCTTTCAAGGTTCACCACGTGATGTATATTTTCAATCCATAACATGCAACTAATATGATAAGAATTCTTTCCATTCAATTTAACAATGAAAATCCTTAGCTAGTAGGGATAGAGAAATCAAATTTTGATAAATAGCAAAGAGCACAACTAATGCAATTTCCCTAGCTATTCCTTTCAAGCATTCACAAAATACAATATGAATGATGCAAGCTTTTATTTTTGAATCTCTTAATGTAATGATGAAAAAAAAGAAATATGCACATAAAATCAATCAATCTTTAATAAGAATGAAGACTTTGACGACAGTTCTGTTTCGAAGGAAAAGAAGACTTTACGACACTTTCTTTCGAACAAATATTAATCAACTATATTCTAAATTTGACTATATACTGATAATGACAAAGAAAACTTTTAAGAAACATTAATCAATCAAGTCAAAGTAGGAATAGACAAGGAGATAGAAATTTTTTCTCTGAGACATGACATTCATTGATCAATCAGCAAGCAAACAAACAGAGAAAAGTTGGCAAAAACACTTTCCAAAGGTGGGAATTTGACCTAAGGTTGATCAGTGCAGGTCAAAGAGGACCTAATTGTGCTACAGAGAACTGTCTCTCACTCAAGGGTGCTCTGCAGAGCATTGTCCCCTGACCAAGCCTGCGCTAATTTCTGAGAGGCCACTCAAGAGTTATCTAACCTCAATTTTTGACCAAAATTCAATGCAAACGAGTTGAAATACAGTAAATGAACACAAGTAGGGTCTACAAGAATGTCTGAGGAGGTGAATAAGCTACTATGAAAGGCCATAGTTGTCCCCAGTGGAGTCGCCAATTTGTTTTGGAGAATTTAGTATCTACGGATAAATACTAATTCCCTAAATAAGTAGTTTTATCTAGAAAAACAGTTTAAAGAGTTTTAGACTTTTCCCATAAACAATAGATAAGATAGAAGGCCTACCTGTAGTTTCGCTTTCCTCTTGTCTCCCTTGTATTGATTCAGTCACTCCTTCCTGTACTTAATCCGCTTGAGAAGTACCCTATAAACACAACAGAAGACAAAAACTGATCAAAACATACGATCTATTGAATATAAGTGAAAGGAATCAGATATAATTCACACATATAAGCATTATGAACCAATACAAACATATGGGGAAAAGGTTTAAACACATTATTAGATAGAAGAAGGAATTACAACCATTGGTGTCTGATTCAAAGCCATTCCTCCAGCTTGGATCCCATCCATATCACATCAAAAGCATGACAAACTTGTATCATCACAATACTTGCTTCAAAGCCAAATCTCATCGCAGCATTATCTCCTTATAATTCAACATAGTCCAGGCCCTGATCACTTAGATGAGTGGTCAATTTATAGGAAGATGAAGGAGGTTTTGTCATTAATGGTGGCATTGAATGGCCTTCCATACTTAGAATTAGTTCAATGGAGGAAGGGATGAGAGGATAGGATGCACCTTAACTCATTCCTCATCCATTTTCGAGCTTATAAGAGTTGATAAGTCAGGGAAACTTCTAGATGACTCCAAAAGATAAGAATATTCCCCAAACCCTATGTGAATTTTGCTCATTCTTGCCCAGCGCGGGTGAAAGGAAGCATAAGTGCTCTGCAGAGCACCCTAGTAGTGGACTTAAATACTCTGCAACGCACCTTAACAAGGTCTTACCTGCGTTAGTTCCTCTAGAGGCTATTTCTGGATTTCTTCAAGTCATGAAACGGTCTGGGAAGGAGGCATTCAAAGGGGTGACTTGTTTAGGGCATGAAGTGACTGAAATTAGGGTTTGATGAGCCCTAAAACACTAATATGGATGTTGGGATTTGATGTGCCCAAATGGTTCTATAACATCCATAGGTAGGATCTTCTGCTGGTTTGCCATTCGCAGTTGGATCAGAGACCAATGCAGCACAGGCATGCCCATATGCTCCCATGTTTGCTTTGGCAGGACGTTCGCGTCGATCCTAGATCCAGAATCACTTGATCCATTTCATACTCCCCGATCTACGTGATCAATCTCATCTCCCTTCTTGTTCACGTCGTGTACTTCCCGAGCTTCTGAACTACGCACGATTCTCCTGGCGCGGTCTCAGCACATCTAGTTATGAGTTCTTGCAGCCCCTTCATAGCCTTGTCGTCACACATAAGCTTCATGCATGTCTTCAAGAATGTAGTGAACATCGAGGGGTCCATTTCTAGTTCTAGTCTGTCTCTACTTCCTGAAGTAGAGGCATCCGCGAATCTCTTCTTAGCTTCCATGAATGTCTCTTTAGTGTGCTCCAGATCAAATTCAGGTTCCTTCATCAGAGCCTTGCAAACCCAGGTAATTTCTTCAGGTTGCTTGCCCTTGTCATCCCCCATCGTGATACTGCTTCGAAGCACGATATTTACATTCAAGTCTTCCTCACGCGGCTCAGACCTCATCATTTGCAGGCTCTGAGTCAGGAGACTCGGTTGGAGTGCTCCTTTATCACTTAATCTCGCTATCAGCATGGGACAGTCCTCTATCTCATGATCAAACTGCATACAATATAAGCATGATGGTCTTGTTGGATTTGTACAATCACAGGCATAATGCCTCGGTCCTCCACAATTGTAACATATCAATTGGTCGCAACCTCTTCCTAGTCCCATTCCTCCTCGGCCTCGTCCGCACCCCTGAAATCCAGAGTGCGTCATTCCTGCATTTTGATCAAGGGGCCATCTTTCAACCTGAACTCTGTAGGTAGGAGTTCGATCCATCATCAGTTTGTGACTTCTATAGGTGCACTCATCATGGCCTACTGACCTACAGAAATTATAGGACAACTGCTGGGAATTCTGCGTATACTTTTGTAATAGATGGTAGTTATCTATAGTGTGCTTCCCTCCTATCTGACAAATCGTGCACCACAATGCAGGTGTTGCACTTGGTCCTACTTGTGCCTCCGGTCTCAAAGGCATTAGTCCTCCACCCGCCAAGTAGTTTGCGAAGACTAGACAATGGTCCTTGTCATGTCCCTGGCCTTTGCACTTTATGCACCATACCTCGTCACGCACTTCTGGAAGAGCCATCCTATCTTGTTTCAAACTCTACATCTCAAGGCACAAGTTCTTCAACTACGCATGAATATGTTGGACTCCTATGTTTGGATCTTGTATCGGAGTCTCGTGCGATCTCATCGCGACCTCCAAAGCTTCAGCCTGAGTGGTTATCCTTTGTTGTGCAAGCGCGTTCTATAGATGCAGTGTTAACGAGGCTACAAACCATTCGCGGTGTTGCCCATCTGTTAAGGTCATGTTCGCTTCGCGAATTGTGCACTTTAGTCTTTGATCCAACTCCCATGGGGTTTCGCCTGGTAGCATGGTGATTTCCTTGATTCCAATAATCGACTGTGCCTCTAATTTCAGCCTGCTAAATTCTTTGTTTAGTGCAGCCTGGATATCCATTATCCCTACATTCAGATTTTCATTGGAATTTTTAATGTACCAATTCAACGCGTGATCCTGCAAAGCGCTGACCAATGTTTCCTTCTTTATATTGTCATCCATGACACCCTGTTCTTCCCATACTTCTTTTACCATGAACCAAAATTGGTCTGGATCTTCATTTCCTACTCCCTTGAACACTAGTAGCTTTATCGTGTTCGCCATACTACTTCATGATGGTGGCAAAGGTGGTGTGGGTGAATTCGGGGGGTGAATATGGTGAAACTGGTGGTGGTGTGGACGGGGATGGTATGCATGGAATTCTCTACCTTATCAAACTAATCGCACTTCTTGGTGAAACCTTAGCGAGCTCTTCTTCATCCCCTCACGGAGGTGATATCACGAGGCTAGTTTCAAGTTCTATGCTACCTTTGTTTCTGTAGATCCTCCCACTCCGCGTAGCCCCAAACATTTATTCATTCACATAACCCGCTTTTCACACAGTGGCATTTTAATCCAAGTGTTCAAATATTTGATGTACTTACCTCGCGGTCCCTTGAGGAAGCTTCATTTCACCTCTCTATAGTTGACCGAAGTATCTACCACAAATTTGGTGATGAACCCTCCTATAATCTGATCCAGCTAGTGATTGACAGTGCATGCAATCTTATCTTCCGATGCTTCCGGTCTGCGCACCAACTCTGGAGTCCACAAAATAGGTTTGTCGAGCCTACACCTTCCTTGACTATCTGCTAGCTTCATGATCCACTCGTACAACTCAGTAGGGAAGGATACAAAGAAAATTTCATGGATTTCCTTATATAAGTAGCAATCTAACCACTCTTCCTTCGATATTCATGGATTCTTGTTTTCCTACGTCGTGGACTCGTGAATATTTTTGGCCAACCACTCTTCAATTCCTTTCTTTGTCAGATTACAGTGATGTGACATCAGACATCTCTTATGCAGATCCTGGTCTCGGCTACGAAACCATTTGTTGGCTTGTTGGGGCCTGACCCAGGTTCAGATTTAATTAACCAAACAAATCCTATTACTACTGGCCCTTTCGATAACAGTCCATGGAGCGTGGACTAAGGTCTCACCTGAAGTAGTATGGGAGGGTGCTAGAACCAGGTTTCTGCACTCTGGAGATGTCTGATGAGTTCAACTGGTCCGCGGTTTGACCCTGCGCATGGGTTTCTTCGCGCACTTTCCCGTACCTCGCAGCCTAATATACTGCCTTTGCGCAGCCCTACCCAAGGGCTGAACACCGCACTCTTGCGTTATTACCCAAGACCTTGTTGATGTTCCAATGTTAGTTTATTATTTTAGCCTACTTGTGTGCTTTAAGTTATACAACATAAATCATTCATACAAGTGCGCGCAGTAAATAAACAGTATATTTGCAAATTATATGAAACATGCATTAACCCAAGAACAGATACACAAAATTATGATAAAACTTCTCTTTATTAATTCCTTCCTTGGTTACAAACTCGACTCCAGCCTGCGCATGCTGCTACAGGGGTCTGCGCACTCAGTTGTAGAACCTTCTCCTACTCTATGACCCAAAGACACACTTCACACTGCGACTCAATCACTTAGACTTCTCATGCTCTTTTCTTCGTAGTTGATTCTTATATACTTAGAGCCTCACTCTATTTATACAATCCCATGGTTCGCGGACCATGGGTAGGTCTATCCAACCGACATTACATTACAAAACTAAGGCAGGCAACCCTATGACTCTATCATACTTTCACACCCGCAATTTGCAGAGCTTTACAACAAGATTCAGTCAAAACCTGGGCTTTGAGCCCCAAAACATACCTTGGGGGGATTCCATGCCCGATAATGCATCACAGGATTTTTGGAGATACTGATAGCACTCGTGTTATTGCAAAAGATTGGAATAGGCTCATCAAACTTAACTTGAATATCTTGCAAGGTTTGCTTCATCCAGAGAACTTGAGTATAACAAGTTGTTGTCGCAATGTATTCTGCTTCCACTGCAGATAACAAGATTGAATATTTCTTTTTACTTAACCATGAGACAAGGCAACCACCTAGGCAGAACGTTGCTCCACTGGTACTCTTATGATCATCAACACTTCCTTCCCAATCTACATCTGTATAAGCTTGGATGACCAGATCATTTCCTTTGGGATACCAGAGACCATATTCCGTTGTGCCTTTAAGATATCGAAGAATTATTTTGACAACAATGATATGAGATTCTTTTGGTGCTGCTTGGAATCATGCTACCTGTCCAACTGCCTGCATCACATCTGGATGGGATGCTGTCACATATAGGAGACTACCAATCATGGATCTATACAACCTTTGGTCCACATCCTTTAATGAATCTTCTAAGCTTAACTTGAAACTTGTTACCATGGCGGTAAGGACTGGCTCGCAATCTTCCATCTCGAATTTCTTGATAATTTCTTTGATGTACTTGGTTTGATATATGAATATTCCTTTGTCCTGGTGAGAAATTTGAAGCCCTAAAAAGTATGTCAGTTCGCCAAGAATAGACATTTCAAACTCATTTTGCATTTTTGTGGCAAAGTCTTTACTTAATCTTTCATCACTTCTTCCAAATATTATATCATCCACATATACTTCAATAATTTTAGGTTATCTCAATCCACTTTCACATAAAAATTGTTGTTAGCGCTTCCTTTCTTGAATTCCTGTTAATGTATTTATCTATCAAGACGAGCATACCAAGCCCTAGGAGCTTGCTTGAGACCATATAGAGACTTATTTAATCTGCAGACATAGTCTTCTTTGTGAGAGAGCATAAAACCTTCGGGTTGTTAAATGTAAACTTATTCCTCCAATTCACCATTTAAAAAAGCTAACTTAACATTCATTTAGTAGACCTTGATTTTTCTCGAGCAAGCATAAGCGAGAAACATCTTGATATCTTCCATTCTAGAAACAGGAGTAAATGTTTTTCAAAATCGATTCCTTCAACCTATGCGTATCCTTTGCAAACTAATCGTGCCTTATTCCTTGTAACCTGTAATCCTTCAACTGTTTTGCTCCCCCTGAACCTATAATGAAATTTCCATCTTGTTCAAACTACCTTCCTGTCAATCGTAGACTTGTGCCATATACTACTGCATAGACTCCTCGTCTACAAACATTAAGGATCAACAAGCTATATTGTTCAAAATAGTGAGTCACCTAACGGGCCATCTTGACTTGAGTCATTATCTGAAGCAACTACTAATTCCTCATGACATTTTGCTTTTACAAATCCTGAAAGCATAACTGCTGAAACCTTGTTATCTACTTTGTCCTCTTATACCTGTTTCCTTTTCCAGACCTACTTATTCCTGCAATCTCGAGCCATGTGCCCATAGTTATGACACTTGAAGCATTCAATGTTTTCCATAAGTGATTCCATCTGATATCTGCAACCGTGAGCGCTATGACCATAGTTATGGAATTTGAAACATTCAATGTTTAGCCCCTGTAGCACGTATTCTCTTATGACAAAATCATCATGGAACCTGTCTTTTGATCCTGCAAACTTGCTTCTAGGGTTTTGCAGATAATTATTGTACCTGTCAAAAACTTCACAATCCCTAGCCATATGTCCATAGTTAGCACATAAAAATCAATAACCATTAAATATATGTGCATACCTGAATGGTTCATTCGGATGTGATGGTCCTTGATAGTTGTACTTGTCAATAACTTTAAAATCCTTTTCCATATGTCCATAGTTAACGCATGAAAAAAAATAACCATTAAATAAACGAACATACCTAGAAGATTTTTCATTCTTCTTTGGATTAGTGTTGTAGTTTGTTGTGGTCCTTTGTTCTTGATTCCTTTGGTCTTGTTCTTTGGAGTTGCATCATTCTTCTTTGGCTTTTCACTTTGATCAACTTCCTTCCTAGAATCATTCTACGAAGATGTGGAGCTTTGACCTTCATCAACTGGAGCTTTACCATCTTTAATTGCCTTGTTTTTTGCTTCTTCATTTGTCATATCTTGTAAGTGTTCTTTTTTCGATCCCTTGATTTTTTTGATCTCATCACAAGTTGCATCAAGTTCTTCTTTCTTTGAGCAAGATCTTCTTGAAACCATATTTTCAAGATCTTCCTTCTTTTCTATGCCTCCTCAACTTGTAGCTTGAGAACAGTGGTCTTCTCTACTTCTTTGTTGAGAACTTGTATCTATTCCTTCTGCTTCTCATTTTCAATCCTGAGACTACTTATTTATACTGAATATGTTTCTAATTCATTTTTCTTTTGGTCAACAATGGATATGTGTCTTTTGATCAGATTCCTTCCTTTCAATTTCTGCTTCCTGCATCTGTTGTGTGATCCTACTAATATCTGCAAACGTCGTGTCGAGTTCTTGTTGCTTATGTTGGGACTTCTCTCTTGAGGTCTCATGTCGATGTATTCTTGACTTCTTCCAATTGGGTTCTAAGACTACTAATCATCTTCTCAAACTCTTCATTTTCTTTGATGAGTTCTTTTATTGTCTTCGATTTTGCTTCCAAAAGTCTTGTCTTTTCCTTTTGAATTTTGAGTTCCTTTATCACCCTGATCACTTGATTTTGAAACTTTGTTTTACTCATTTCTCCCATTTATTCATCATAATCAGAAGGATCTGAATTTTCAATAACATCTTGACCTGATTGATTTGTTGAATAGATATTATGAAGCTTTTCCCAAAGAGCTTTAGCTGTTGAACATTGACCAATGTTTATTTTCACAGAATTTGGAAAAACATTCAAAATTACATTCATGGCCTCTAAATTCTACCTTTTAGCATCGTCGTTAGATGTGTCTCCAGAAACAATTGATTCCCATACTCCATGTGCATACAAATGTACTTCCATCCTGGATTCCCATATCCAGTAATTATCTGCATCAAAATCAAGGGTTGGTACACAATAGTCACTTTCTTCAAATTTTGTTGTACCTGTACCTTCCTTTGAAATCCTTGTAACATGCTTCTTTGACTTTCCCATCTCTATGCTCTGAAAACTGACTTCCAACAGTTAAGCTGTTACTAAAGTAACTAAGCTCTGATTCCAATTGTTGGAAATACTGAGAGGGGAGGTGAATCAGTATTTCTTAGCAATTAGCACTTTTAAATATTTCAGGGCATTAGTTAATCTTCAATTATTATTAATGTTTATGCAGTAATAACAGTAAATAAAAGAACACAATAGACACAAGAATTTTAGGTGGGAAACTCCCTCCGGGTCAAAAACCACTCAACACTTTTCTAATAAATTCTTTAATCTTCAGCCCCAACTAAAATGAAAGCAACAACTTCCTAGAATTCTAGAAAAGCATTCTTCTCCAACTCCCATTGGAAGTACTCCCCAACACCCTAGTTTCTTCAGTAGTCAACTGAATGGATGCCCCAACATCCTAAACCAACCTACCACCCTGAAGTGCTCCAACCTATAGGCGACTTCATGCACCAGCCTAGCACCACCCTACCACCCTATAAAGACAAAATTTAAATACAAAGTGTGGACTCCCGTACCAGGGACAATGATCCACGATACAATATGATTTGCAATGATTTTGACCGAACACCCAATCACACTATTACCTGCAATCCAAACATGACATCATCCCAACAGAGACTCTACCTCCCAATAATCCTTTTCGACTCTAGGCAAAATGACTCTTTTACATTAATGACTCTTCCAATGATGACACTTTTACAAATCACTCTTTTATAACTTTACAATGATGACTCTTGGCCTTGACACCTCTTCACAATATATGTATGTTTGTCATGTATTCAAAGGATGTCTCGCTACAATGCTTCCTTTGATTTGATATTTCTGCTCTTGCATTCTTGCTTGAAGTTGTACTTGAATCTTCTTCTACCTGCATGCAAAATTTGCATGGCGAAACCAATCCCAAAACAAAACAAAATACCCTTCAACTTACCTCTACCTTCAAAACACATGTAAGTGCATAATAATGAATAAATTATAATTATAATTATAATGTGTACCTGAAATGTGCTTGTCACTTTTGTTGTTGACTTGTTGCAGTAGTAGACAAAGACTCCCACTCTTAATATAGGCCTAGACTCTATGCAAGACTATATCCAAAACTGACCTAAAGATATATACAATAAAAACTTATGACAGACCCTAGACTTGTGATGGACCAAGTTCTAAGTACAACAACAAAGACCATTCTATCAACTATGAAAATAAAAGTAACATGAACTTACAACATCATATAGATTTAGCAGACTTGGTGTAGGATCAAGAATATGTAGCATCAAAAGTGTAGTATCAAGAATAGGAGATCCGAAAAACTAATTGTGACATATAGAGACATAGAGATATAACTGAGACATTGTATATACTTACGTTGTCCTGCAAAAACATATGTCAGAGATGATACCACTAATCATACATACCTCATTGTAGGAGACATACCCTTGACTGTTGATGTGTGGTCCTTACTGCATTGATCCTTGAATGCATGTTTTTTCTTGCCTTCTAGGAGCTCGAATTGAATTTGTTGTATCTATGTAATTTCGGATCTCTAGGGTCTAAAATTTTGTCCTATAGTCTCCTTCGGAGTTCTATTTCCAACCCCACAGGTCTGATCAATATTGGATTCTTCAAGAAAGCGTTATGCCCAATCTCCCACGATGCCCTGATTATTGACTAGTTCGATAGAGCTAACTTATACAAAGTGCATGTGTTACTGTTGCGACCTTCGGCCTTGAAAATTCTACTCAAAAAACTAAAGTTCGTCCTATTTCTGTGACTATTGACGAAATTTGAATCCAATGCTCAGAGAGAAAGTTATGATGATTTTCCCAACATCACCTGTTTGACATGGAAATCGGGAGCCTACACAAACCCTAACTTCCTTAGATCATATCTCTGAACCTATGTTGCACGAAACTTCTAGGAACCCAGAATTTTGGGTTGTACCCATACCTAAAACTCTGAAACTCGGCTAAAACTCGACCGAAACTCGACCATCATGTAATCATGTATGAGAGTTAATATAGACTTGGTTTTCCTTCTGAATTGTCATCTATGGGTCTTGTTCCCTTTTTCTTACAACATAATGTGTTATTCACTTATTTATAACCTTTTTTATATATATCTAGACATATGTGACGTTTCAGACGACGTTTCCATTTTTGGGAGGCGACGTTTCTAAACGTACCCGTTTCGAAAACTCTGAAACATTTCAGTGTTTCGTGCAACTTAGCTCTAAACATATAGCGAAGCAAGAGCTGAAATTCAGTCATGAGGTTCACCAAGATTTCGGCTCAAATGAGTTGTAACGTCAGCTTCTTAAGATTCACATAAAAAACATTATAGCGAAAATACCACGATGACCTGTTTCAAGCCACAAAATCCCTACTAGAGGAGGATATGAGGGTCATTATTTATATGAATGTCTTGAGTGTAGAGGGTCCTCAACAAGTGAACTTTGGAGGGATTTTCAGAGCAAATTTTTTTATTAATTGACTTTTCAATGACCACAACCAATTATGAGTGCCATGCCACAAGCCCATAGGGTTTTAGCCCACTAACTAGGGTTACTAACTTCAAACATTAATATCTCTCAAACCGTGAAGAATTACTTGGCGTGCCATATATCAACTGAACATCTCAACGAGTAGAATCCATCTAGAATATCCTTGACTTATAATAGAGTAAGTGGTCAATTCAAAATACCCATGAAAGATCAGGGTATCCCCTGGTGCCGCTTGGGTTGACATCAATGACAACCATTGATTAACAACATATTGCAAAAAGAAAATTTGTTTGGGTCATTAACCCTCCAAGACCTTGTCACAAGAATTCGTTCAAATTGGCCTTCCAAAGTAGCTAGAGACTATTCTAGAAGAGCATGTCGACCTACTCCCTTGCACAAGTCAGCTTATTTCATGGGAAATATCACTATATATAGAGAGGACTCAACCTCACTTGATGAACCATTCGATTAAGCATCAGAAGTAGAGAAATAAGTGTGAGAATCACTAAAACAAAAATCTCTCATCTAGCAAGGAAACGAGTAGAAGAATATGAAGTGTTTTGGGTCTATTTTGGTTAAATATCTCTCACACGTGCGAGAAATATTAGCACCACTTGTTGTAGAGAGTTGAGTTATCACAGTCACACTACAAGATTGAATTGAGGAAGAAATACAAGTTAATTCTCAAGTCGAATTACAAAAAAAGGAGTCTCTATCTAAACAAAGGGAATCAAGGGATAAATAACTCACACGTGTTGTAACTAGGGTTTCTGAAGTGGCCAACAGTTGCAGGTCTGAGCCAGTAGGCCGAAATCTGAAGAGAAATTGAAATTATTGGTGAAATAGCAGTTTGACTAGCATTGAGTCAAGGAAGAAGAATTACTTCAAGGAAGCCTCGTGACTTTGTCTTGGAGTGGTTGGTAATTCAAGGGTCTTAGTATTGGAATTCGTCACTTGAATATTCTATAAGAAGAAGAATTTTTTGGCTTTTCCTCTCAAGTTGGAGATGTTTTGGCCCTAGTTGTTTGCCTATATCTTGTGTCCTTTGTCTCATTTTTAATTATGATTTGGTAGTTGTTTGATGATAGTGAATACTAATAATAATCAATATAGAGCAAAACTAATGAAATGAAGTAAAAATACATCGCAAACAGTTATCATTGTAAGAGAAATCACCTGCACTTGTTACCCCTAGATTTCTCAACATGGTATCAGAGCTAAGGTGACAAGTCAAGGAAGGGAAGCTCAATAAGGAACTCTCAAGAACTTAAAGACCAAAGTTCTAGAAAGGAATCAAGGGCATCAAAGAGTCAAGAATATCCTCTCATCTCCAAGAAGGCAAGGGCTACATTATCATCTATAAGAAAAGTGTCTAAACCCTATACCATGCAAAGAAGAAGTCTACACTGGAAGCATCCTTGGGATCCTCTCTCAAGATCATGGAAAGTGACCACAAAGACCCTAGCTCTACACACGTTGAAGATATCTATGAATAAAAGTAACTTGAAGTCTAGACATCCAAGAGAAGAAATGTCAAGGATATTGTCATCATCATCAAAGGTTCCAAAGTGATCTCCCTCTATTTGTATTTAAGGATCACTCTTGAAGAAAAGCATCTGCATGAAAAAGAAGTTTTCAATTACTTATATCATCATCAAATTCAAGAATGTGGCAAGTTGAAGGAGCATCCTCACAAGTAAGTATATTTATTTCCACATCTAAATCTGTCAAAATGTCCCTTTGCAAGGAAAGCAACAAATTGGTTGGGGCTTCAAATTTTCTTGCATGGAAGAAGAGGACATATTTGAACCTCATAGAAAATGAGGTCATGGAACATGTTAATGGCTCAATCACTAAACCATCAAAGGAATATACTCAAGCACTTTCAAGGTATATGAAAGGGGAAGTAAGGGCTCAAAATATTCTCATAGAATCCATCAAGGATCCCCTCATTCCTTATGTATCTAAACTAGAAACTTCAAAAAAAAATATGACAAACTTGTAGAGTTGTTTTCTATAAGCACTGCAGGAGAAGTCATCTCGTTAAGACAAGAACTCTACAATCTTAGGATATTGAAAAAAGAAGGAATAACCTCTTCTTTATGAGGATATCTGAAATAAGGGACCAACTACAAGATTTGGGTGAAATAATGTCTAACAAGGAGATGACTACTATAATACTAAATGCACTTCTAGAGGAATGGGGTAACTTTACATCAAGAATTTATGGGAAGAAGGTAGCTACTCAATTCAAGGATCTATGGCCACTATGAAAAAATGAAGTAACCAAGTTGAAGGAAATATTTGATGTAGGATCAAACGAGAAAACTCAAGCATATGCTACGATGGCAAAGAGAAAAGGGAAGTTTGGAAAAAATTGCCCTCAGAAAAGAAAGAAGAATATGAAAAAAATCCAATTCTATGGATGTCAAGAATATGGGAACTACAAGAGAGATTTGTTGAAGAATCTAGGGCATTCAGAAAATACAATGATTGTTCATTACATAATAACAATTTGTGAATTATTTATACAACTTATCTTAACTTGATGTTTCCATTATTATTAGTGTGCATGTGTTAGCTTCATAAAATTGCTATCAAGACAAAAGAGACAAGAACACAAATATTTGGCTTTCTGCCAGGGCCAAAACCTCTCCCTCTTGGAGAGGAAAACCCACACAAAATTATTCTTATAGAGATTCCATTGACGAATACCAAGACCATGACCCTTGACACAATCTGCCTCTCCAAGACCAAGACATCAATCCTCTTCCTTGCCACTGCTAAGATCATCATCACTGCTGCACTACTGCATCATTGATATCTTCATTTCTGCTGCCATCATTGATCACTTCATTGTTGCACCATGACTGTCCCTTGAAATTGCTACAGAGGTGATCTCTGCATTTTCAACGAGATCATGATCTTACACGAACTGGATCATGACTTTATCCTTGTCACAGCTTCTTCCATTATGCCGAGAATATAACCATCACTGTCATTGCTACAGTAGCACTTGACACTGCTTGAAACCCTCATCACTGCACCTCTATATACTTGGACTTCGGAATTCTTTTCAACATGATGATATATACATATGCCGAGACTGAGATCTAGGATCATTGTGATATCTATTAAGTTGAGACAGTGAGGATAGTAAGGGTTCTGAAATCCTTCCCATCATATACACATACCTTGACTGTTGTGAGGTAGATCCACTGAGATTGTGATCTTACCTTCTAACTAGGCCGAGACTGTGATCTTACCTTCCTTTCATCATGCCAAGATTGTCATGCTCCTTCATTGTTATGGATCTGAGACTGATCATATTGTTATTGTTGATACTGCAGCTTACCAGGACTATGGAGATATTCTTATGCCGAGGTTAACTATCCATTCGAGGTCTTGTCTACTCCTCCATGCATCCGAAGTGTAGCTTTCCTGCACCTAATACCCATCCGAGGTGCAGTCAAGCCCTTCCTTGTATGCCTACTCGTAGTGTGGATCTGCTCCTCCATTCTCATGTGAAATTTCAGAGAAAGAACCTGAGATCTGTCTCTTCTTATTTGCGGAGACCTGCACCCATCTTCACGAAGTTTCAAAGAGAAAACTGTGATCTGCATTTTGTGGATACCTTGATGGGGTATTTATAGTGGTGAGCCACCTATATTTGAGCTGACATGAACCCATGAACTGTCATGACTATTTCCTTGAGCCGACGTGACTTTCATTTATTTAATTAATTCTATTTGGAGCCAACATGAAGAATTTCTTCTTGTTTTCGATTGCAGACTTCTTGGAGGATTATGCTTCGTCTTTGGAGGGCTTCTTCACAACTTTGAGGACTTGTATACATTTACATAAACTCATGAAGAGTTTCTATACATATGACATGACCCTTTGACATATAAATAAATCCTAAAGACATCAAGAAGAAGTCTTTCACCTAGTGACACTTCTTGCTCATGAAACCCATGTAGTAAGGCGTACAAAAATAATTTATTTCTTTTTATTACATCATTTACAAAGATCATGTCATTATGAAGACCGAACCTAGTTACACTTTCTTCAACAAGATTTTCCTAAAATCAAGAAAGACAACAACAAAAGAGGACGAGAAGAAGTCCATATCACTGAGCAAGTGGAGGAAGCTGAAAAGAAGAAATACAAGAAAGAGGAAGTAAAAGATCTCTACTATGATTAAGATAGTCTTCCTCACCTAGTTCTTTTCAAGCTTTTATTTCAAGCTTTTTTGTATCATGGTAGGAATCAATAGAAGCATGATAGGATGCATCGTGTTAGGGGATGGCCTCATAGAAGCATACAATTGAAAGCAAGAGCTCATGACATCATGAAAGATCGTTGATATAGAAGTCTATAGCAGTCACCTATAGAAGAATATAGCTCTTGGTAACCTCATGGAAGAAGAAAGTCATCTAGTATGGAGCTCATCATACATCATTCAAGAATAAAATTTGTTGGATGAGGATGATCAATATCCTCCATTAAAATATTCATTGGAAGGTTCGCCTACTAAAAGAAGCAAGTGTCTAGCCGAGAATTCCACCTTCCATGGGATTCATGGAATGATAGTATGATGTCATAAGAAGTGAAGCAAGTCAAGGTGATTGAAGTTATTTCAATCAAGGACGTTGTTGAAGGAAGTCTAGATGAACTAAAGGAAGAAAATGAGGTATGTACGCTTGTATTTGATAAAATTGAGTCATGGCATATAGTTGCAAATAGCATGGATAAAGACTGTACCTCAAGAGCATGATCAAAAGAAAGGGATCTCCTCCTTTGGGAAAATGCATGAAGGCATGATTCACATATTGACTAGATGAAATCAACATAATATTTCCTCATATGGAATATGAGAATGTTGACAAAGTTAAAGGAACTATGATTGGAAGTTCTTGAGAAGAAACGTGAGAATGAAGAAAGGAAGAAATCATGAAAGATGAAACTATGGAGAAGACAATCAACATTCAAGGACTAAAATATTTGACCATGATCTCTCCATGGGAAAGATAAGAAGATATTGATAAAGTCTGAAGAAGAAAGAGACCCTTGACATTGTATATATTTTTGGAGATTGTCAATATATATGCAAGATGTTGATGCAAACAAGGAGATGTCATGATGAAACACCATCAAAAAGGTAGTTTTGATTTAATGTTCATTTTCTATTTTTGAATAATACATGGATGGGATAATGTGGGGTTACCAAAGGAAGAGTTGTAGATGTCATCTACAACTCACACTCATGTGGTAGGATGAAATATCCTGAAGAAAACATGATGTGAAGAAGGTAGCAAGGCATGAAGGAAAGGCCAAATATAGACTAACGGATCACTTTCCAATGAAAGAAAGCATGACATCACTGACATAATTCATGGATGAAAGGGATGGATGTTCGATGCACTATGAGGAAGTCCCAAAAAGATGAAGACTCCTGAATAAAGAAAAATAATTTCATGACATCGAAAGGAGGAGCTCTTCAAGCAGTTTATTGCCCCATGATCTCCTCCTAAAGAGTTGCTAGAAGCAAGTCCCTAATCAAGAGGGAGCTTGGACAAGTCCTTGATTACAAGGGATTTTGGGTACATTCCTTTTATGGAATGGGTTGATCATACCTGGTTAAGAGGGAGTGACAGATATAGTTCTCTACTTCATGTAGAAATTTTGAATAATTTAACACAAATTCAATGGAGATTATCCTGATCATGTACTAATGCGGAAAACATACACAATACATAAGCTCCTCTACGTTGATCAAGAATATAGCAGCATCAATAACAATAAAACATTAAGAGCATTCACACATTAACACAGTATGTATCACGGGGAAAGCATATCGCTAAAAACCCCACACTATCTGTATATTAATGATTGAGTCATGTAACATTACACAGCATAATACTTCTCACAAGTATCTCCACCTCTGTTACACACAATACAGCTCATATCTGATCTCCAAATCTCTTCCACTGCTTGCCTGCCTCCACTGCTCAATACCTGCTCAAGAACTGATGAGAATTGCTTCCCAAACTCGATATTCACCTGCAAAATAGTCACTCACTCTTTGTGGACGTGAGAAAAAGCTAAAATGCGGGCCAAATATGTGAGCAAACTCATTGGCATACTCAATCCCTTGATTGTGCAAGATCTGGTGCACAACTATAGTCACAACTGATAGCAATCTGATTCTCTACCACCTGTCCCTGTTGAACTGAACATGCACTGACATGCAACTGAGTTAACTGATGTATTCTTTAGTTGTATTATGAGTTAATAATTAGTTTAACAACTCATCATTAGTCTATCTGCAGTTAGACTAACTACAACTAGTTTAACTAAGTTAAACTGAACACAACTCCATCAACTGTACCTCCAGTCCACTAAACTCAACTCACTTGAGTTCTAACTGAAGTCATGCATGCAACAACTCAACTGACTCATAAGAAAAACGAATTTCCTTCTAACAGCTGCATGTGCCACTTCCGTAGCTCAAACTGAAGTGCTCCAAGAGAATAAGATTAAGTTTATAGTCCAAATATTATTGTGAGATAATAATATTTGACTTTTCTATTTTTGACAGCCAGTCTAAAAATAGACTTGATCACTCACACTGTGATCACTCACACTTTCATCAAAAATAGAGGTCCATCTATTTTTCCCAACTTGATCAATCATCCATAAACATAGACATGATCCATATGTCTAAAAATAGACATAGTCTAAAAATAGACTTGCGCCAAAAATAGCCTGTGGGCCCACTTAGTAAAGGCGACTCTTTTCACTAAGCTCCATCATCTTGTTGCAATCTCAACACTCCCTCTCGACAAGATATGGATTATCAGCAACCCCTATCCTGCCTCGGTGGTACTCGAATTTGCTCCTGGTGAGAGCCTTCGTCAGAATATCAGCATCCTGATCCTCCGTTGGAATGTACAAAAGTAACATGATCCTCCGCTACACACAATCTCTGATATGATGGTACCTGATGTCAATATGTTTAGATCTATCATGAAATACAGGATTAGCCGAGAGTTTAATGAAACTCTGGTTATCACAGTAAATCACAGTAGGATCCAAATGAGAACCGAACAAACCAACCAGGATCTTCCTCATCCATATAGCCTCGCATGCAGCCAAACTTGCTGCCATATACTCGGCCTCCGCTGAACTGAGTGCCACGGATCTCTGCTTCCTGCTGTACCAAGAAACTGCTGTCGATCCGATACTGAAGACCCCTCCTGATGTGCTCTTTCTGTCTGTTGGGCTCCCTGCCCAATCTGCATCCGTGAAGCCACATAGCTTCACCTCATCCTCCTGTCTGTACCACAAACCATATCCCGATGTGCCTCTCAAGTAGCGCAATACATGCTTGCCCGCCTTCCAGAAGAGCTTGGTAGGCTTAACCATAGCTTGTGAAAGCTGGTTAACTGCATAGCATATATCAGGTCGTGTATTGACCAAATACATCAGCGACCCCACCAACTGTTGATAAACAGTGGCATCCACTTCTTCTCCCGAAGTGGCATCCTCCTTCCTCCAACCTCCAGGAAGAGGAGTATCAACAGGCTTGCAGCCATGCATGTTGAACTTCTCCAGTATCTCCCGAGCATACTTGCCCTGAGAAACAAACAGTCCACCACTACGCTGCCATATTTCCAATCCTAGGAAATAGTGAAGGAGGCCCAAATCCTTCATCTCAAACTCTGTAGCAAGATCCTTCTTGCATGACAGTATCAACAGCTCATCACCCGTTAGAATCAAATCATCAACATACAGTACAATGATAAGCAACTTACCCTCCACCACAATCTGGTATAGGTTCGGATCCGCCTCGCTCTTGGAGAATCCAAGTCCTGTGAAATAGTTGTCTATCCGTGTGTACCAAGCGCGTGGTGCTTGCTTCAACCCATACAGCGCTCTCTTGAGCCTGCACACATGCGACTCGCTGCTGAAGACTTCAAAGCCTTCGGGTTGCTCAATGTACACCTCCTCCTCAATGACTCCGTTGAGGAACGCAGTCTTCACATCCATCTGATGAATGTGCCATCCCATCTGCGCTGAGAGAGCAAGAATCGTCCGTATGGAAGAATACCTTGCGACAGGTGCAAAGGTCTCCTCATAATCGATCCCCTCAATCTGTGAAAAGCCTCGGGCAACAAATCTTGCCTTGTACTTCTCCACACTCCCGTCAGCTGCCTGCTTAACTTTGTAGATCCATCTCGAACCCACCACTGATTTCCCTTCCAGTCTAGGAACAATCTCCCATGCACTGTTTCTGACAATAGAATCATACTCTTCCACCATGGCGTCTACCCATGCGGGATCCTCCACAGCTTCCTCGAAAGAGGATGGCTCAGTCACAACACACTTGCTCATAAGAGCCATGTATCCAGTGTACCGATCAGGTGACTGTCTCTGCCTGCGTTGGGCTGTAGGTGGTCCTACAACTTTCTCTGCATCTTGAGCCAGTCGCTCAGCTTCTGTCAAGCGCTTTCGCCCTCTGATGGTTGGCGCTGCATGAGTGGTCTCTTCCACTCCATGAACCTCGTCCTGTGGCTAATCCATGTCCTAAAGCTCATCCTTAGGAACTAATAGCTCCTCATCTGCATGCAAGTGTAGCTCCCTCTCAAGCGAACACTTCATGGCTTTCTCCTCCTGAAATTTTATATCCCGTCGCACAACAGTTTTACCACTGTCTGGCAAATACACACGATAGTTGTGGGGCGTATCAGTGTACCCCACAAATATCCCAACCTCTGCAGTCGGCTCCAACTTCTTTCTGGCATCCTTCGTCACATGCATGTAAACGTTAGCACCAAAAATCCTCAAATGAGAAAGATCAGGCTTCTTACCAGAATAAGCCTCCTCGGGTGTACTCATGCCAAGTATCCTATGAGGACAACGGTTCTGCACATAAACTGCTATATTGCATGCTTCCGCCCACAAGTGAAGGGGTAGGCCCTGATCATGCAACATTGCCCGTGCAGCACCCACAATCATTATGTTCTTCCGCTCAGCTACCCCGTTCTGTTGTGGGTTATGGGGAGCTATGAGCTCTCTACGAATCCCTTATGCCTTGCAGAAATCCTTGAACTCGTCCGAGATGTATTCACCACCATTATCGCTCCTAAGAGCCTTCACCTTCTTCCCCGACTCCTTCTCGACCAGTGCTTTGAATTCACAGAACTTTGAATATGTCTCGCTCTTCTTCTGCATGAAGAAGATCCAGCACTTACGAGAGAAATCATCAACAAAAATCACATAATACCTGTGTTTTGCTGTCGAAGCAACTGAGAAAGGTCCACACACGTCTGTGTGAATTCTCTCAAGGATCGTCGTGGCGCGACTATCCTTCTCGTGAAAGGTGGCTTTCACAAACTTCCCCAAAGTACACCCCTTACACTGATCTGACTGCGCAAGTGTGCCTTTAGGAAGCCCTGTAGTGATCTGCTGCAGTATCTTCAAGGCTCCATGGTGAAGGTGACCCAATCTCCTGTGCCACAACTCGCCATCATCCCGGCTCACCAATCCTTCTGCCTTGCCTGCCATTGCTGCGCATCCATCTACACGCAACTGATAAAGGTTCCTAACTCGAACCCCTATCTTCCGGGTCTCACCAGTTGTCTTGCTGCGCAGGAAGGCCTTTCCCTCGCTGAAAACAACATCATACCCCTTGTCTTCTAACATCGCCACTGAGATGAGATTCTTTTTCAATCCTGGAACATGCATGACTTCCTTCAATACAAAGAGTTTACCAGACTCCCTCTCAAAGGAAATGGTACCGATACCGGTCGCACTGTATCTACCATCATCGCCCATCTCGATGTGCACTCCAAGATCTTTGTCCTCCAGATCAGAGAACAAATCTCTATCTCCCGTCATGTGAAAAGACGCACCACTGTCCAGGAACCACACTGATCCCATCACACTTGAAACCAAGAATGCGATCAATGAAAAATCAAGCTCAAACTGAGAAACTAAAGCCTCTCCCCCTGCAGATCCAGCAGCTTGCTTGTTCTTCTTCTTCTGCGGACAATTTGTGGCATAGTGTCCATGCTGGTGACAGTGAAAACACTTCACTTTGGACATATCCTGCTTCTTGCCTTTCGCACCAGACTGAGAAGCTTTCTTGCTCTTCCCTTTCTTTGCTTTGGCAACCAAAGCACAATTCTCTTCATCAGCTCCCTTTGACGAAGATCCGTCCCTGGTACTCCGCCTGATCTCCTCCTGCACAAGATCTGACCATAGTCTTTCCCATCTTGGCAACTTCTCCCGACCATTGACAGAGTCCTGATAGGAATGCCAACTCTTCGGAAGACCAAGGAGAGCCAAGCTCACCAAGTCCTCATCATCGACAGTAACCCCCACACTTCCCAACTCATCTCGACACTGAGTGAACTTCGTGAGATACTTGGGAATACTGTCTCCCTTCTCGCATTTGATGTTTCTGAGTTTATCTTTGAGCGCCAGCTTCCTCTGATCGCTCTTGCTTTGGAATAATTCTGTTAATGATTTCCACATCAAATATGGAGTAGCCTTTCCATGGAGGCTGGACACAATGTGATCCTTCATGCCCTCCAACAGAATTCTTCGGCATTTTGCGATCTTCTTTTGCCAAGCATCAGCTTGAGTAGCATCAGTAGGCTTTGGGATATCCGTATCTATGAATTCCTTTAGCCCGTTATCATCCAATACTGCCTCCATCCTGTCCTTCCATGCAATATAGTTTGAGCTGCCCTCAAGAGCATACTCCAATCGCAATCCGTTGAAAGACATTGCTGCGTTGTCAACAAGAAAAAACTGCTGCAAATTCGAATTCCACCAGCAACCAACTCAACTGCTTCCGATCAACCCTCGCTTGATATCCTGTAAAAATCTCTTCTACAAATCAAGCTGCTCCGATACCATGTAGAAACTTTTTCTACAATTATCTAGCTCTGATACCATGTAAAAATTTTGAATAATTTAACACAAATTCAATGGAGATTATCCTGATCATGTACTAATGCGGAAAACATACACAATACATAAGCTCCTCTACGTTGATCAAGAATATAGCAGCATCAATAACAATAAAACATCAAGAGCATTCACACATTAACACAGTATGTATCACGGGGAAAGCATCTCGCTAAAAACCCCACACTATCTGTATATTAATGATTGAGTCATGTAACATTACACAGCATAATACTTCTCACAAGTATCTCCACCTCTGTTACACACAATACAGCTCAGATCTGATCTCCAAATCTCTTCCACTGCTTGCCTGCCTCCACTGCTCAATACCTGCTCAAGAACTGATGAGAATTGCTTCCCAAACTCGATTTTCACCTGCAAAATAGTCACTCACTCTTTGTGGACGTGAGCAAAAGCTAAAATGCGGGCCAAATACGTGAGCAAAGTCATTGGCATACTCAATCCCTTGATTGTGCAAGATCTGGTGCACAACTATAGTCACAACTGATAGCAATCTGATTCTCTACCACCTGTCCCTGTTGAATTGAACATGCACTGACATGCAACTGAGTTAACTGATGTATTCTTTAGTTGTATTATGAGTTAATAATTAGTTTAACAACTCATCATTAGTCTATCTGCAGTTAGACTAACTACAACTAGTTTAACTAAGTTAAACTGAACACAACTCCATCAACTGTACCTCCAGTCCACTAAACTCAACTCACTTGAGTTCTAACTGAAGTCATGCATGCAACAACTCAACTGACTCATAAGAAAAACGAATTTCCTTCTGACAGCTGCATGTGCCACTTCCGTAGCTCAAACTGAAGTGCTCCAAGAGAATAAGATTAAGTTTATAGTCCAAATATTATTGTGAGATAATAATATTTGACTTTTCTATTTTTGACAGCCAGTCTAAAAATAGACTTGATCACTCACACTGTGATCACTCACACTTTCATCAAAAATAGAGGTCCATCTATTTTTCCCAACTTGATCAATCATCCATAAACATAGACATGATCCATATGTCTAAAAATAGACATAGTCTAAAAATAGACTTGCGCCAAAAATAGCCTGCGGGCCCACTTAGTGAAGGCGACTCTTTTCACTAAGCTCCATCATCTTGTTGCAATCTCAACACTCCCTCTCGACAAGATATGGATTATCAGCAACCCCTATCCTGCCTCGGTGGTACTCGAATTTGCTCCTGGTGAGAGCCTTCGTCAGAATATCAGCATCCTGATCCTCCGTTGGAATGTACGAAAGTAACATGATCCTCCGCTACACACAATCTCTGATATGATGGTACCTGATGTCAATATGTTTAGATCTATCATGAAATACAGGATTAGCCGAGAGTTTAATGAAACTCTGGTTATCACAGTAAATCACAGTAGGATCCAAATGAGAACCGAACAAACCAACCAGGATCTTCCTCATCCATATAGCCTCGCATGCAGCCAAACTTGCTGCCATATACTCGGCCTCCGCTGAACTGAGTGCCACGGATCTCTGCTTCCTGCTGTACCAAGAAACTGTTGTCGATCCGATACTGAAGACCCCTCCTGATGTGCTCTTTCTGTCTGTTGGGCTCCCTGCCCAATCTGCATCCGTGAAGCCACATAGCTTCACCTCATCCTCCTGTCTGTACCACAAACCATATCCCGATGTGCCTCTCAAGTAGCGCAATACATGCTTGCCCGCCTTCCAGAAGAGCTTGGTAGGCTTAACCATAGCTTGTGAAAGCTGGTTAACTGCATAGCATATATCAGGTCGTGTATTGACCAAATACATCAGCGACCCCACCAACTTTTGATAAACAGTGGCATCCACTTCTTCTCCCGAAGTGGCATCCTCCTTCCTCCAACCTCCAGGAAGAGGAGTATCAACAGGCTTGCAGCCATGCATGTTGAACTTCTCCAGTATCTCCCGAGCATACTTGCCCTGAGAAACAAACAGTCCACCACTACGCTGCCATATTTCCAATCCTAGGAAATAGTGAAGGAGGCCCAAATCCTTCATCTCAAACTCTGTAGCAAGATCCTTCTTGCATGACAGTATCAACAGCTCATCACCCGTTAGAATCAAATCATCAACATACAGTACAATGATAAGCAACTTACCCTCCACCACAATCTGGTATAGGTTCGGATCCGCCTCGCTCTTGGAGAATCCAAGTCCTGTGAAATAGTTGTCTATCCGTGTGTACCAAGCACGTGGTGCTTGCTTCAACCCATACAGCGCTCTCTTGAGCCTGCACACATGCGACTCGCTGCTGAAGACTTCAAAGCCTTCGGGTTGCTCAATGTACACCTCCTCCTCAATGACTCCGTTGAGGAACGCAGTCTTCACATCCATCTGATGAATGTGCCATCCCATCTGCGCTGAGAGAGCAAGAATCGTCCGTATGGAAGAATACCTTGCGACAGGTGCAAAGGTCTCCTCATAATCGATCCCCTCAATCTGTGAAAAGCCTCGGGCAACAAATCTTGCCTTGTACTTCTCCACACTCCCGTCAGCTGCCTGCTTAACTTTGTAGATCCATCTCGAACCCACCACTGATTTCCCTTCCGGTCTAGGAACAATCTCCCATGCACTGTTTCTGACAATAGAATCATACTCTTCCACCATGGCGTCTACCCATGCGGGATCCTCCACAGCTTCCTCGAAAGAGGATGGCTCAGTCACAACACACTTGCTCATAAGAGCCATGTATCCAGTGTACCGATCAGGTGACTGTCTCTGCCTGCGTTGGGCTGTAGGTGGTCCTACAACTTTCTCTGCATCTTGAGCCAGTCGCTCAGCTTCTGTCAAGCGCTTTCGCCCTCTGATGGTTGGCGCTGCATGAGTGGTCTCTTCCACTCCATGAACCTCGTCCTGTGGCTGATCCACGTCCTAAAGCTCATCTTTAGGAACTAATAGCTCCTCATCTGCATGCAAGTGTAGCTCCCTCTCAAGCGAACACTTCATGGCTTTCTCCTCCTGAAATTTTATATCCCGTCGCACAACAGTTTTACCACTGTCTGGCAAATACACACGATAGTTGTGGGGCGTATCAGTGTACCCCACAAATATCCCAACCTCTGCAGTCGGCTCCAACTTCTTTCTGGCATCCTTCGTCACATGCATGTAAACGTTAGCACCAAAAATCCTCAAATGAGAAAGATCAGGCTTCTTACCAGAATAAGCCTCCTCGGGTGTACTCATGCCAAGTATCCTATGAGGACAACGGTTCTGCACATAAACTGCTATATTGCATGCTTCCGCCCACAAGTGAAGGGGTAGGCCCTGATCATGCAACATTGCCCGTGCAGCACCCACAATCATTATGTTCTTCCGCTCAGCTACCCTGTTCTGTTGTGGGTTATGGGGAGCTATGAGCTCTCTACGAATCCCTTATGCCTTGCAGAAATCCTTGAACTCGTCCGAGATGTATTCACCACCATTATCGCTCCTAAGAGCCTTCACCTTCTTCCCCGACTCCTTCTCGACCAGTGCTTTGAATTCACAGAACTTTGAATATGTCTCGCTCTTCTTCTGCATGAAGAAGATCCAGCACTTACGAGAGAAATCATCAACAAAAATCACATAATACCTGTGTTTTGCTGTCGAAGCAACTGAGAAAGGTCCACACACTTCTGTGTGAATTCTCTCAATGATCGTCGTGGCGCGACTATCCTTCTCGTGAAAGGTGGCTTTCACAAACTTCCCCAAAGTACACCCCTTGCACTGATCTGACTGCGCAAGTGTGCCTTTAGGAAGCCCTGTAGTGATCTGCTGCAGTATCTTCAAGGCTCCATGGTGAAGGTGACCCAATCTCCTGTGCCACAACTCGCCATCATCCCGGCTCACCAATCCTTCTGCCTTGCCTGCCATTGCTGCGCATCCATCTACATGCAACTGATAAAGGTTCCTAACTCGAACCCCTATCTTCCGGGTCTCACCATTTGTCTTGCTGCGCAGGAAGGCCTTTCCCTCGCTGAAAACAACATCATACCCCTTGTCTTCTAACATCGCCACTGAGATGAGATTCTTTTTCAATCCTGGAACATGCATGACTTCCTTCAATACAAAGAGTTTACCAGACTCCCTCTCAAAGGAAATGGTACCGATACCGGTCGCACTGTATCTACCATCATCGCCCATCTCGATGTGCACTCCAAGATCTTTGTCCTCCAGATCAGAGAACAAATCTCTATCTCCCGTCATGTGAAAAGACGCACCACTGTCCAGGAACCACACTGATCCCATCACACTTGAAACCAAGCATGCGATCAATGAAAAATCAAGCTCAAACTGAGAAGCTAAAGCCTCTCCCCCTGCAGATCCAGCAGCTTGCTTGTTCTTCTTCTTCTGCGGACAATTTGTGGCATAGTGTCCATGCTGGTGACAGTGAAAACACTTCACTTTGGACATATCCTGCTTCTTGCCTTTTGCACCAGACTGAGAAGCTTTCTTGCTCTTCCCTTTCTTTGCTTTGGCAACCAAAGCACAATTCTCTTCATCAGCTCCCTTTGACGAAGATCCGTCCCTGGTACTCCGCCTGATCTCCTCCTGCACAAGATCTGACCATAGTCTTTCCCATCTTGGCAACTTCTCCCGACCATTGACAGAGTCCTGATAGGAATGCCAACTCTTCGGAAGACCAAGGAGAGCCAAGCTCACCAAGTCCTCATCATCGACAGTAACCCCCACACTTCCCAACTCATCTCGACACTGAGTGAACTTCGTGAGATACTTGGGAATACTGTCTCCCTTCTCGCATTTGATGTTTCTGAGTTTATCTTTGAGCGCCAGCTTCCTCTGATCGCTCTTGCTTTGGAATAATTCTGTTAATGATTTCCACATCAAATATGGAGTAGCCTTTCCATGGAGGCTGGACACAATGTGATCCTTCATGCCCTCCAACAGAATTCTTCGACATTTTGCGATGTTCTTTTGCCAAGCATCAGCTTGAGTAGCATCAGTAGGCTTTGGGATATCCGTATCTATGAATTCCTTTAGCCCGTTATCATCCAATACTGCCTCCATCCTGTCCTTCCATGCAATATAGTTTGAGCTGCCCTCAAGAGCATACTCCAATCGCAATCCGTTGAAAGACATTGCTGCGTTGTCACCAAGAAAACACTGCTGCAAATTCGAATTCCACCAGCAACCAACTCAACTGCTTCCGATCAACCCTCGCTTGATATCCTGTAAAAATCTCTTCTACAAATCAAGCTGCTCCGATACCATGTAGAAACTTTTTCTACAATTATCTAGCTCTGATACCATGTAAAAATTTTGAATAATTTAACACAAATTCAATGGAGATTATCCTGATCATGTACTAATGCGGAAAACATACACAATACATAAGCTCCTCTACGTTGATCAAGAATATAGCAGCATCAATAACAATAAAACATCAAGAGCATTCACACATTAACACAGTATGTATCACGGGGAAAGCATCTCGCTAAAAACCCCACACTATCTGTATATTAATGATTGAGTCATGTAACATTACACAGCATAATACTTCTCACAAGTATCTCCACCTCTGTTACACACAATACAGCTCAGATCTGATCTCCAAATCTCTTCCACTGCTTGCCTGCCTCCACTGCTCAATACCTGCTCAAGAACTGATGAGAATTGCTTCCCAAACTCAATTTTCACCTGCAAAATAGTCACTCACTCTTTGTGGACGTGAGCAAAAGCTAAAATGCGGGCCAAATACGTGAGCAAACTCATTGGCATACTCAATCCCTTGATTGTGCAAGATCTGGTGCACAACTATAGTCACAACTGATAGCAATCTGATTCTCTACCACCTGTCCCTGTTGAACTGAACATGCACTGACATGCAACTGAGTTAACTGATGTATTCTTTAGTTGTATTATGAGTTAATAATTAGTTTAACAACTCATCATTAGTCTATCTGCAGTTAGACTAACTACAACTAGTTTAACTAAGTTAAACTGAACACAACTCCATCAACTGTACCTCCAGTCCACTAAACTCAACTCACTTGAGTTCTAATTGAAGTCATGCATGCAACAACTCAACTGACTCATAAGAAAAACGAATTTCCTTCTGACAGCTGCATGTGCCACTTCCGTAGCTCAAACTGAAGTGCTCCAAGAGAATAAGATTAAGTTTATAGTCCAAATATTATTGTGAGATAATAATATTTGACTTTTCTATTTTTGACAGCCAGTCTAAAAATAGACTTGATCACTCACACTGTGATCACTCACACTTTCATCAAAAATAGAGGTCCATCTATTTTTCCCAACTTGATCAATCATCCATAAACATAGACATGATCCATATGTCTAAAAATAGACATAGTCTAAAAATAGACTTGCGCCAAAAATAGCCTGCGGGCCCACTTAGTGAAGGCGACTCTTTTCACTAAGCTCCATCATCTTGTTGCAATCTCAACACTTCATGTGTCACGCACTAGACCAAGACCAACAGTGGTAAGTCTTAGTGAAGGCCATGAGAAAGATAGACATATCATTCTTGTCTTCGCCCAGTAAAATAGAATGGAGGATTGGGTAAGCATCTAGTATCTGATACTTTGAGAGGATGTGGTAGGGAATCCAAGATAAGAGTAGTCTTAGAGTAATCGTAGAGGATTGGGAATCCAAGACAAGAATAGTCCTGGTGGAACATACTCTGGAAAACCCGGGTGGGGAGACAATGATGAGGGTGTCTATAAATCATTGGTCTCACCAGCACTGTGCTCTAATCTTGTGGAGAGATAGAGATGTTAGTCAAGGCCTTGTTATGTGACAATGTTGATGATATGATGCTAAACATATGGGTTACCAATCTGACTCTTCTTATGACAATTCTTCATATTGACAATGTCCAGTTACCTTGTATGGATTATGAATACCTTCCTAGTTAAGAGGGAATGTTGAAATATGTAACTAGGTTTGGTCTTCATAGTGACGTGTAAATCATGATTTTATGTAATCAATGAAAATAAGAAAAATAAATTATTTTGTTATGTTTGAGGCATGGGTTTCATGCTCAAGGAATTTTATTTTGTAGATCAAGCTCCCATTGTGACCTTTTAGGATTGGTTATTAAGTCATAAAGTCTAGTGAGTAAATGTCATGTATTGAAGAGCCATTTGGGCATGTTACATATTATAAAAAAAGAAAAATTGTTTGAGTCATTAACACTCCAAGACCTTGCCACAAGCATTCGTTCAATTCGGACTTCCAAAGGAGCTAGAGATTATTCTAGAGGAGCATGTTTGCCTACTCCCTTGCACAAGTTGACGTATGTCATGGGAAATATCACTATATAGAGAGAGGACTCGGCATCACTTGATGAACCATTCTATCAAGCACCAAAAATATAAAAATAAATCTAAGAATCACTAAAACAAAAGTATTTCATCCAACAAGGAAAGGAGTAGAAGAAGTCAAAGTGTTTTGGGTCTATTTTGGGTAAATATCTCTCACACATGCGAGAAGGATTAGCACCACCTGTTGCAGAGGAACTTGAGTTATCACAGTCACACTAGAAGACCGAATTGAGGAAGAAAGACAAGTTAATTCTCAAGCTGAAATGTAGAAGGAGTCTCCATCTAAGCGAAGGAAATCAATGGATAAATCTCTCACACATGTTGCAACTAGGGTTTTTGAAGAGGTCGAGAGTTGCAGGTCTGAGCCAATAGGCCGAAATCTAAAGAGAAGCCGAAATTCTTCGTCAAATAAGCAGTTTGACTAGTGCTGATTCAAGGAAGAAGAATTATTTCAAGGAAGCCTTGTGACTTGGTCTTCGAGTGTTTGGTAAGTCAAGTATCTTGGTATTGGAATTCGTCACTTGAAGATTCTATAAGAAGAAGAATTTGTTTGGGTTTTCCTCTCAAGTTGGAGAGGTTTTGACTCTGGTTGATCGCCTATATCTTGTGTCCTTTGTCTCATTGTTATTTATGATTTGGTAGTTGTTTGATGATAGTGAATACTAATAATAATCAAGATAAATAAGAAACTAATGAAATGAAGTAAAAATACATCACAAACAGTTATCATTGTAAGAGAAATCACCTACACTTGTTTCCCATAGATTTCTCAACACAAGATTGCTCAATAACAGAATAATAAGCCTCTCAAGAGGGTCGAACGATTAATAAAGTGAGTCATTGGGCCTTTGAGGAGGCCTAATGAAGTCAAGAGTGTGCCATGATGTGAGAATGGAACTCAAACATAGTGGACAAGGGGTTGACCCCTTGTTATCCAAGCAAATCCAAGTGGTTCCCCCAAGTGGGTGTGGAGGGCACAAGGACATCCTCATGGGTCTCCAAGTGGATCGAAAGTTCCTTTAAACCATTTGTAAGGGCTTGGATAATGACATAAGCCCTCATTTGGACCCCGGATCATATTTCAAGTGTGTGGTGCATGTGTGGAGCTGGTTGGGCATGGTGAACCAAGTGCATCATCTGCGTCCAAAAGGTGGAACATGATCAATCAATGAGTGGTACTAGGGATCCATGAATTACTCTCTACTGTGGTGGAGGCCCATGGCTTCAACGCCCACCCTACAAGTGCCAATGTGACCCTCTAGAGAGTTAGGACCCCTTATAGGGAGACCAAGCCCCAAATGGAGACCCACCTGCAATCCTGCATAAGATCCAATGCGTCCCCTTGCCCTCCAATACAAAAAATCATTAGAATAATCAAGTAAAAGAGCTTACAAGTCATGGAATCAATGGGGCACTTCATGGTGGCATGCCCTTCCATAGTGGGCTTTGGCATGTACAAGTGTCTCCAAGCTCAATAAGGGGGTTAACCAAGGATCCTATTAGGTGGTTTCATCCTTTAAAGGGGGTGACATGTCCATGGTACATCCCTCAAGTGGTAGGTGGAAAATGATAAAGTAATGGAACGGAGTGGGATCAGGGGAATCATCCAGACCACATGTTATGGTACAAGGGTAGCTATAATAAGGGAAGCCCACACCTAGGTATATCAGTGCAGGGGAGAGAAAATCGTGGTACATGAGTTACCCCGACCTTTATGTTTCCACTTTTCTTCATATGCCTTTTTCCTTTGATTGATTTTTCTTCATAACTGCTCAGGGCTCTAGGAGATGTGTAGTATATAGTAGTGGATACCACCTTAAGGTGGGGCGGCTCATTGCCCACTAAGGGTTGGGACAATCATGGGTTCTTTAATGATGGAGGGGACTCATCCAAGGCCCATAGGAACCAGGGTGATGGCCATAGATAAGAGGTAGAGCTCATGTTTGGATTTTGCCCACGTGTTAAATTTGTATGTCTTGGCCATCTTTTACATTTTGTGGTACATTTCCTATTGAGAGTGGCCAAATCATGTTTTTTCTTTTATTTTTAGTTGCATCAACCTTCAGGGCATCGTTTCAAGCCTAACCCAAGGTGCGAACAAGGGGAGGGGGAGGCTACCCCTATGGGGACCCAGTGGACACATGGACCCAAATGGGAAAAGAGATTAATAGAGCTAAAATGAGTGGAAGGGTGTGATGTATGTGGTGTCAAGAAGTGGAACCACGCAACCAAAATTTAGATTTCCCATGTAGTGCCAACCCTAAAGTTAATGGTCAGTAAAGGAGATCCCATGAGACGAGGATACAAGGCTAACCACAAAATCAGAAAATGAAGACAAGAGTATACACCTAGCCCGCTCTTTTCTTTGAATCCCTGCATCATTCCATGCCCAAAAGTGCCATGACAAGTAAGGAAAATTACTTAACTATACCAATGAAAAGCCATAACTTTGGGGTCGGTATGCCCACCTTCAAACATATGATCATGACAAAGGGGTGGGGACCACATGGCTGCCTCAAGTGGCAGATATAATGGCACGTCAAGCTATCTGGTGGCTACAAGGCATTGTTGGTTGTCAGTTGAGGATCAACTAGGAGGAAAAAAGGTCCCCTATATACACTACCTATAGGTAGTGGGTGACACCTCGCTCCAATTGGGGCATGAGCTCTCGGAGAGGTGCATGAAGCTACTTGAATGGGAGGTCATGAGAACACCTACAATCTCTTGGTATCACAAACCTATTACCTACACATATCAAAGACCAGGCACACAGGGCAACATGTTTTTGTGGTATCTTATGATCACCCATGCTTGGTTTTAGGCCACTAAAAATCAATTAGTAGATGCATTTTAAATAAAATTTCAAATGAAATCTTAATCTAAATGCATCTAATCTAGCATGGTAATATCACATGATGTTAGTTCTGATAGAACAAAAATGAGCATACAATGCATCCTACCCTAACATGCATGTTACATCACCCTAATACTAAGTGTAATCATAAACCCAATGTAACCAACATATCATCCAGACATATGGAAGTAATTGTCCTTCTGCTCACTCATGCAATAGATCCAAAGGCAAGGGTAGGAATAACAACATGGAAGGTCACAAGGGTAGAAGCCGTGAAAATGAAGTGAGCACACATGGAGTCTCATGGGGAAAATGGGAGCTAGGGGATGCAATCTACTCCCTAAGATCCTTTCTTCCAACCAAAATATAGAGATATCAACAATTAAGCTCATAAACCTCTGATGGATAGCAACCTCAAGCATATCATCCCCATTATGGTCCCCATCATTAATGTTATTCTTTATGACCACCATAGGGTCATGACTGGGAGGAAAGGGAGACACAAGAAACAGGTTGCTCATGATGATCATATTTATAATACTAAGTATATGAGGGGGGAGGAGTGATACAACTAATAGATGGTTCTTCCTCAACATCATACCTAGAGGGGAAAAAGGATCGCCAATGACGGTGCTATAAAGGGTAAGGTACGGGCTCAAAGGTATTGTAGCTATGCTATTATGATCCTAGGGAAGGTATGGGAAAGCAAGGCCTTCGTCAGTGTCATAAATGGGGCTTGCCATTACCAATAAACTTTCTTCATGTGAGGGAAAACCACAATCCTCTCTTTCAATGGTGTGAGTAGTGATGTCATTATGAGTAATGTCCTGGAGAAAAGGAGAATCAATTTCAACCTCATTTTCCATGTCGGTATCATAAATAGGGTCACTGTTAAAATGATGGTTTCCCATATCCCATTTTCCTTCACCAATGCACAAGAAATAAAAAATGTCATCTTCATAGGGAGCTACAATATTCATATCCTCAAGCACCTTTTCTTGAATGAAAGTCCCCACTTCATCATGTTCATCCTCACAGGCTTTAATAGGGCTTTCACTCATGCCATGAACATTCTCAATCTTTGAATTTGCATCCCAACGGTCCTCATCACAATCTTCTTTAGATTGACTCCACTCTTTTATATATTCCTCACTTTCATGATGATCCTTCACACTTGAATTCTATTCAAGGTTACCTTGATCATCTAATTGATTAGATTGTGTGGGGCTTTGTGACTGATTCTAATATTTTTCATTTATTAGGTCAGTGAGAATATTAAAAGCATGGGTTAGGCCAGCAAAGTCAAAGAGACAACTAGGATCCTTCTCATAAGCACACATCATTATGTAAAGTTGTTTTTGTGTTGACCCATGAAACCTTAACATAAATTCCTTATCCATGTTTTCTAATAAATCTTCATAAAACTCAACATATTTTTCCACGTTCTTTTATAGTTCTTGATCGAGTTTTGCAAATGGAGGGCCAAGGGTAATTTCTCTTTGACCATAGTCCATTTTTCGTGATTTTACATAGTAGGATCAAAATGGAGACGTTGGGGTGAATTAAAATGCCTTGATAGATGCTTGCTTCACCCTACAAGCATTAACTTTGAAGATCAATGAAAAACTAGGGCTTCGTTCTTCCAATAAAGTCACCAAGAATGATTGTCAATGATGTCGTAAGGAAAATAAGGCACATCTCATATCCTCAACAACGATGTCAAAAATGTCACCACTCAAACTAGCAGGGGTCCTAGGAGGGGATCCTATAGGGAAACTACTAGGTCAAGGGCAACAATGGAGTGATAACCCATTGTCACCTCAGCTAAGGCTCCATGCTCTTTACGGACTTTCACCGATGGGAGGAGACTCAGTATAAGAGGAATCACAATAATGGATGTGTCAATGAGAGGATAAAGGGTGATTCCCAAGGCCTATTCGTAAGAGAGACTCAATTGTGTGGCAAGGTGATATGCTCTCTAGGAAGGGCTAAGAGGATTCTCGAGGCTAGGGTTTGGGAATATATCTTGTAAAGATTAATTCTAGGCATAAGAATCATCTTTGTTAATATATATTCACAAACCCTAGCCTCGAGAATCCTCTTAACCCCTCCTAGAGAGCATATCACCTTGCTTCTCAAGCAAGAAAGCCATATAATTGAGTCTCTCTTGTGAATAGGCCTTAGAAATCACTCCTTGCCCTCTCATTGTTCCATTCATCTAGTGGTTACCCTTTATACTAGGTCTCCTCCCATCGGTGAAAGTCCGTAAAGAGCAAGGAGCTTTACCTAAGGTGACAGAGGGCTATTGTTCCATTGTCACCCTTGACCTAGTAGTTGCTCTATAGGATCCCCACCTTGGACCCATGCTAGTTTGAGAGGTAACAGTAAGTATGTATTATGCTTGACACACTATAACAATTAGCACCCCCTAGTATTTCCCCTCCTAAATCATAAGACCTTAGATTAGGTCCCAATGTACTAGATTCAAAGGCTAATCTAATAGGTGAAGCTGTCCCTATAATTCATATTAATATGCCCATAACATTAAATGAAAACACATGATTGGTAAAATGGTTCGAGTTCTTCTGATAAATGACCCACCTTCATTTCAAGAGGAATGTTAGATGGGTAAGAGCATTGATTGGAGCAATACGTGGAGTTCTCTAGCATAATGTTATTTAAAGACCACCATAGGGTTATTGACTCCCTGGTTGTCAATCAAATGAGGAGAAATTTTTTCTCCTATGGGTTACCCATTTTTGGTCGGTTGACAAGGTCTTAATTGCAATTGCTTGCATAGTTGTCATTTTATAATGAAATGAATCCTTGTCTAAAAAGCTTTGATGATGTTGAGGATGATGCCTTCATAATGTTGTAATAACAAAGATTGTTTTGAAGTCTTTTGGAGTCAAAAACAAATCTTTATGGGTTGAGTTCTTATTTAACATGTGAAAAAATACACCTTTGGAGAAAGAATGTTGTAGTAACAAAGATTGCTTTGAGCTCTTTTGGAGTCTAACAAAAATCCTTATGGGTTGAGTGCTTATTTAGCATGCGACAAAATACACCTTTGGAGAAAGAAAGTTGTAATAACAAAGATGGCTTTGACATCAACAAATATTGTTTTGAAGTCTTTTG
The DNA here is from genome assembly GCA_031772625.1 of Pinus tabuliformis. Taxonomy (NCBI): domain Eukaryota; kingdom Viridiplantae; phylum Streptophyta; class Pinopsida; order Pinales; family Pinaceae; genus Pinus; species Pinus tabuliformis. The sequence continues at coordinate 988,073,439 of CM062813.1, forward strand.
GAGTCAAAAACAAATCTTTATGGGTTGAGTTCTTATTTAACATGTGAAAAAATACACCTTTGGAGAAAGAATGTTGTAGTAACAAAGATTGCTTTGAGCTCTTTTGGAGTCAAACAAAAATCCTTATGGGTTGAGTGCTTATTTAGCATGCGACAAAATACACCTTTGGAGAAACAAAGTTGTAATAACAAAGATGGCTTTGTCATCTTATGCAGTAAAAAAAATCCTTATGGGTTGAGTGCTTATTTAGCATGCAACAAAATACACCTGTGGATAAAGATATGCCCAATGCAGATGTTATTAACACCCCCTTATGTCCAATTTTTTGCTAATAGACTTGAATAATTTCAAATGACAAATGACAAATGCATCTTAATTCATACCTTTAATTGGAAGAAATGTCTTGCATCAAAAGGCACTTTAAGTCACTTCAACCTTTTTTTAGTATTCTAGACATGAGTTACAAGGAAGCCAAATGACAAACATGTTAATGCTTGTCTTGGAAACAAAGTATGTGTTGAGACTATGATGATGATGAAAATGCCACAAATATAATTTCTGAGTAAGGTAATCCTATTCAAGAGTTAAAAAGATTAACACTAACACCTATCCAGACCAGACAATAAGCAATTTGAACTTGAATTAGATGGATATCTCGTAAGTCCCTCCATAAACCATGCCTATCCACAAAAATTTGAATAAGCATAGAAAGTTTCCAAACATGGTAATCTCAAATAGTGCACAGCTCCCATGACACCAACATTGTACTAATGAAACTCACTCCAAGCATGGCACCAATGGCTATTCATAGCATTCGCAGGAAACAAGATAACATTTGTACACCATCTAAGTGAAATATAGGATAGTGTAATGTGAAATAATTCTTAATATTCCCCTCAAGGAAAAGGGCATACTTTATAAAACATTATTGCTTTAGATCTTACAACAATTGTATCCATGAGAGAAAATAACCACAATTCAAACTTTCACCCAATCTATATACAAACCATGTTATAAATTATATTAAGCACTATACAAAAGCATAGACACTGAAAATGAAAGAAACATGTGGTTTATGATGGAGAAGAACCCTTATCGCTTCTATTTCCCCATTATATATAGACATTTACAATTAGTTGTGGATATGAACACAAGCCATCCCTTTCTCCAAAGTTGAAGTAATTTAGTGTTGCTTATACTACCATAATATGAAATATTCTAACTCATGAGCATGCAATAATAATACTTCTACCAGATCATATGATTCATAAGACATCTCCATCCATTATCTTCCATAATCTATTTTGCATACGAAACCTTCACATATAGATTGACCAACTTTGAGAGAATTTATTTTGTATACAAAACCTCCTCACATATAAACCGACCAACGTTGAAAGGCAAGGACTCTTAGAGTATTCCTGAAAGAATCAATCATTATTAACATTGCAATCCTTGTTTAAGAGCTTGGTGGTATAGACAGTTAATCTCCCTCTGCACTTCCACAAATTTCACATGTCCCATCCAATTTCTGCGAAAAAATAAATAAAAAAACCTCAAAACCATGTTCAGCATCTTTTGCAAAGCTACCTTTCTAGAATTAGACTAGGACCACCAACCAAATATTCATTTGTTGTGATCCGAGTGCCAAGAGCAGAAAAGGTGTACAACACCTTTGAGCCTTTACCTTGGAGTAACAAGTTGTTTGCTTATGGTCTTAAGTTCCAAGCATCATAACTATAAAATCATGCAATTTGGAATTGGTTTCCAATGGTGATAAGTTTTAATTGGGCGCCATTATAGTTGCATATGTTACGTAAGTTGCTTTGTTTTTTGGGCATCTTTTGTGTTATAACATATGATTTACTATATTGTTTACTGTGAAAATGCATTTTGAATGAATAGTGTAACTGATAGCCAGCATAGGCAATGATCACATACACTTTAGAATTTGTAAGTGCAGATTAGTTTATTGACTTGATCTGTCTGTATTGTAATCTCTCCAGCTGCAAATTTTATTCTGATAAATGCATTGTATCATGCTTTATAATCAAACATCAGTATAGTAAGATTAAAATACATTGATGGTTAACTTGCAGCTATAGTTTTGGTCGTTTTACAACTGGTTCAAATAATGCTAATAGCTATGCTAAAAGAGAGAGTTTGGCATCATCAACTTGGCAGGTTGGAAATTTTTGAAGCTCCATCTCTCCAAATAGAAGGGAATTCATCTTCTTAATCATCAATAACCTCAAGCCTTTTATATTATACACATTGCAATATTCAATCTTCTACGCTGGAAGTCAATCAATTCATCATTTGGGAAGCAAATTTTGAATCCCTCTATTATGGGATTTTTCTACAAACTTGAAGGCCCCAGTGAAAAAATATTGCCCCTTTTATTCCTTCCTATGAAACATCCCTTCAACCTTGGCTTCATCATACAAATTATCACCTACATTATTTGTTGAGGTAAAATGAATTACAATAATATTGGCTTGCTGTAAAAATGTTTTCCTATCATATTAAGCAAGTGCTCTAAATAATGAGATCTATCCCAGTTGGAGCAGCTCAGAAGTTTGTTTCAAACGCTTGCCAAAGAAACAGATGGGAATCCTACAGTGGATTCAAATTTGATGCAAACCCGTGTGGGCTTGGAAAAGAGTTCATGTTCTGATCATCGGAGTCAAAAACCATCCTGTTTTTTTGTTTCTGGTATCGATTGGTCCTTGCTGCAACAACCAAAGCAAACTAGTGAGAGGGCATACAACTTGCAAATCAAGCAGACAATTTTTCAACAAATAATTTTAATTGCCAACAAGAAAGTAATAACCTTTTCTATTAGAAGACGGTAAATTTTGTCATTGACTCTTTGAAGATTATAAGAATTGAAGTAACAAAGTCTCAATAATGATGCATCATATGGATGTATACAATATTAAGCTCCACAGTTGACACAAGAATAATGTACGTTTTATACAGTAAACATCCAAACAACTTTTGACATCCTATTGAGCATGGATATAATTGTAATAAGGACAGCATTCATATTCAGTTCTATGTAGTACAGGAGAAGACATGCTTTTATTGCCTTCTGTGTATGGCAATCTGTCTATCCAAATTGCAGCCATCATAAGTTTTTCATGTCATTCTCTGCAATGTTTTTCCCTCCTCATTTTCTCAAGGTCCCACTGTTGATTTTTTAGGCAGCTGCAGCCAATATTCCCAGCTACAAGTCGGCTGAAATAAATGGGGGGAAATTAAAAAAAAATTGAAATTTCAAATTGTTCAAGTGCCCGTTCCCACCTCCCCTCCCCCAATAAATGGAGGGAAATTAAATAAAATTGAAATTTCAAATTGTTCAAGTCGTCACCCCTACCGCCCCTCCCCTCCCCCAAAAGTCAAGTCAGCTCACTTAAAGACGCACCACTTGGGGGCAACCTAACCACTATATATTGCCATTCGACCTCACCTCTTGGAGACCAATTCGAATCATCACAAGATCATCTATTCTTCTGTTTACATGTACCAATGAACTGAGTAAAGAGGACGAGATTTCTGAGTAAGATATTTTTCTGTGGCAGCCAAGTTTACCTTGCATCTGACCAGCATTGACCAAACCTTCTTCTGGGCAGTTTGACTGCAGGTTGGTCAAAGTTCTTCTGGGCAGTTGACTGCAGGTTGACCAGATTTCTGAGCTGTAGAAGGGAAAAATCCAGCCCTGTTGACCAGGGTTGACCAAATTTCTGAGGCAGCAGCAGGAAGGCCAAAAATTTGGTCTATAGACCAGGTTTGACTTATTGACTTCTGTGGTCTGTTTGACCTAATTTTATTTATGAATATCAGATTGAAATTTGCTCAACTGAAGAATTTCTCTAGAAAAGATTGCTCGATTTTCTCCGGAGTGTGGGTTTCCTAGGTGAAAATTTGTCTCTTTGTGTGCATGGCTGTCTCTTTATGATTCTACTATCATTATTGCATTAATGTTGAGATTTTTTATGTATAATTTCTTAATGATGTATGTGACATAAGTGAAATTGGTTAAAGAAATCATTGGAAAGTAATTATCAGAATAGAAGATCGGATTTCTCCTTGAAATATCAAACACCCACTCTCACAAATAGATCCTCTTTCCAAGTTTAGGGTTGCATAATGCATTTTAAATTTTATCATGACATGTTTTTGCACAACTCGAACTCGTATAAGACTTGTTTGGTTATTGACTCGGTGACTCGTATAAGAGTCGGAAATGACTCATATAAGACTCGGCAAAATACAGAGAAAAAAAAAAAAAAAAAACTCAAAACATGGTAAATTTTAAGCACAAAAAAAAATTAATGACATCTCAAATCATTATAAGTTATAAAACCACAATATATGCAATAATTTATAACATCATCTCATAGCTATGATAGTACAACATAAGATATTTGATTTCTGTAAGCAAAGAAATTGGATAGTGAATAAAAAAAGGAATCATGATTCCATAATCAAAATGAAAAATGACAGCAAGTTCAAAATTCAAATACATGTCATAAATAATAAGTCATAGTTTCATAACAATATTGAGTCTCATGCACGAGTACGCCTAGAATAAGCCCTCGAGGAACTAGTGTCAAGATCGAAAGTTAAAGCATTTATGAGGCAAGAGTATTTGGAGTTTTTGTTTGAGATAGCAAACCAAAGAGATCCTTAGTCTCTTCATCAAGCCAACTCAAATCAGGAGACTCCTCCACAACCTACTCACTCTAAATCAATACTATCCAATAAAATTGGATCTAGATCCTTTGGTCGCAGTTATTTTATAAGCATTTGAAGGTTGTAGTAAGATGAAAACCAACTTCTCCAACTTCAAATCATTATAAGTTATAAAACCACAATATATGCAATAATTTATAACATCATCTCATAGCTATGATAGTACAACATAAGATATTTGATTTCTGTAAGCAAAGAAATTGGATAGTGAATAAAAAAAGGAATCATGATTCCATAATCAAAATAAAAAATGACAGCAAGTTCAAAATTCAAATACATGTCATAAATAATAAGTCATAGTTTCATAACAATATTGAGTCTCATGCACGAGTACGCCTAGAATAAGCCCTCGAGGAACTAGTGTCAAGATCGAAAGTTAAAGCATTTATGAGGCAAGAGTATTTGGAGTTTCTGTTTGAGATAGCAAACCAAAGAGATCCTTAGTCTCTTCATCAAGCCAACTCAAATCAGGAGACTCCTCCACAACCTACTCACTCTAAATCAATACTATCCAATAAAATTGGATCTAGATCCTTTGGTCGCAGTTATTTTATAAGCATTTGAAGGTTGTAGTAAGATGAAAACCAACTTCTCCAACCTCATGCTCCAACCTAATTCTCTTTTTGTTGTGGATGTGCTCAAATATCAACCAATTGCGCTCACAACCAAAAGCACTGTAGGGTTGACTCAGAACTTTGATGATGAATTATTGTAATTGTGGTGCCTTGGAGCCACAATCTATCCAACAATGCTCTATAAAACAAATAACAAGAAGATTATCAATTTGCAACGCCAAACATATAAAAGACAACTAGCAAAATTACAAGCTAAGTTCTAACAATTTGCACTTACAAGGCATTTTCTTATGCTTGAGGCATTGGCTTGAGATGAATCCAAACATTCCAAATGCTTCCTTATACATATCTCTTTGCATGTTGATTTTGTCATGAATATCATGATCTGAGAACATCTTCTCAATGCATATCATGACACCTCTCATCACTTCGGATCTTTTTGAATGTTAGACCCCTCATTATAGAATAAGCTCAGATTGGGATATCCTCTCACTGCATGCAATGGTGAATGTAGCTTCTTGTCCTACCTGGAATCAATAATTTCCCATAAAGGGAGATATTTAGATTCATCTCCCTTGTAGAATGTCTTGATGGCCTCTTTGGCCCTGTCCATGCCCTCATAAATATATCCCATTGCAAGTTTCTCTCCATCCATCAATCTCAAGAATTTCACAACGGGCTCAGTGAAGCTAACAATCTCAGTGACTTTCTCGCACAAACTATCACCTATGAGAGATGATTTCATAGCCAACACTTCTAGTTTTGTGCTATCTTTCCAAAATAGCCATTGTTGGCTACACAACATTCTTCTCAAAGCTTGGTACTCATACAAAAGGCTTTGGAGGGAAAGAAAGTTTGTAATAACCGCGTGATAGTTGGGCGACTAAGTTCATCCTCTGTGAATTCCCTCATAAGGTTCAACACACAAGCATGGTTATAAATATACTTGGTAATTTGTTTGCACTCTTGCACAACATCTTTGTTAAGTTTAGGTATGTTCTATGCTAAAGAAATTTATTTAAATTTTCATAGTTAGCAATCACATCAGCATTAAGATAAACTGCAGATAGAACATAAATATAAATCGCATAAGACAAGCCAAGACAAGAGGACACAAGATGTGGCGTGAGGCAGGGACAAACCCCACAATGTGTGGGGAAACCCTTTGATCAAATCTTCTTTTATCTTCAAAGTTCAGTAGAGAAAGAGAGAGAGTACATTTACAACAGAATTCAACACTTTGACTTATCTAGATCTAGCATAGATCATTTCATATAATGATGAGATCAGTTGAAGACATTTTGCTTCAACTGATTCTCAAGGTGACTTTTTCACCTACCATCGTTCTGCATCTCGTCCATTTGCTGCACCTGACCATGTAGCACCATCATGTTGTATCATCGTGTTGCTCATGATAATTGTGCTACCCACACATCATGTTGTCCATGACCTCATACATCATGCTGCCCATGTGTTGTGTTGCTTCACGATGTTGCCCATTCATTACACAGTGCTGCATCCAAGTATCACTGAGCTGTTCTCAACATCATGGATCTGCACCTATCTGATGTGTACTCAATGACTGTTATGCTGCTCTTATTATACAGCATCATGTTGCTACTTCAAATCAACGAGAATTTTGAGAATGACAGATCTGGTCTTTTCATTGTAATATACTCCTTCAGTATGTTGTGGGGTTAGTATTGTTGTAGGGTTTCATTGATCCCATTCATGGAGGTGATTATCACCAAGGAGGTTACAGAGATGAAACCCGAGTTCTGTTCCTCTCATTATAACGTATACATGTGCCCAAATGAGAAGTTTTGTATCTCCTTTTGACAGCATGAACAAATATCATAGTTGTGCTCCATTTATAGCATTGTAGGAGTTTTGTTGATGGAGTCTTCACTAACTGCGAGATTAGGGTCTGCGTGCCTTCTAAGCTTGCGTGGATATACTTGCGTGGATCATCCTCATCAGCGGCGTAGATATCCTCATGACTGTGTATGACTGCGTGGAATATTATATGAATGCCTAACGTATATATTTAGCATATATATCCAGCGTATGTACATAATGTGTTGTATGGACTGCGTATAGCGTGGTTCCATATTGCGTATATATGTGTGTTATCATATACCGTGGTTCTATATATGACTGTGTATAACTGAACGTGAACAACTTATATAACATTAACAGCATTTGATATATGACATGAACAGCATTGGATTTTCCATGACTGTGTGAATATAGTGCCTTCATTACAACGTATAGATTTTCTGCTTAACGTGTGGATAGGGTCTTCATTGAACAGCATATTGATTGTCTGCTCAACGTGTAGACACTGTGGCTTTACCATATTACAGCGACTACCCTTCATGTAACTGCGGCTACCCTTTTGTGACTTGTATGGACAGCGTATTCGTATTAGGGTTGCATAGCGTTGTTTCCAAGAACTGCGTATAAGAGGTCATCATGAACAGCGTATGAACAACATATAATTGTCTTCCATGAACAACATATGTGATAGCGTATAAAGAGTCTTTGTGCCTTGCGTATAGCTGTGGTAGGGCTCCTTCCATCTGCAGCGTCACCATGAACAGTGAATAAGGTTATGACTGCATTAGATTTAGGGCATCATCAAACTAGGTCAATGTATTCCTTTTGTGACTCTCCTCCAAAAACCCAAGACGTGGAGAGGAGATCACATCAAGAATGTGTTGAAATGACTTCAAGTCTTCTATATTTATACTAAAACATATATGATGAATAGCCATGACGTTTGGGCTTCTTGAGCCTACGTAAGCGCTGGTCGGCTAGATAATAAAACCATAATCTAAATAAATTCATATCTCCATAAGTACATATCGGAATCGGATGATCTTTGGATCAATCCTACACCTCTCGACGAGAGGGATCCAATAAAAATATCAGCTGCCATAAATACGCTGACCCACATGGATTTTGGCCCTAGTTGCCAATTTAACAATCTTGCACCCACTCTAACTTCCTAATGTCCTCCCGTATAAATTCTATGAAATGGGTCACGCACAGAGTCCAAAATATGATGGGATATTTGACACAAAGCAACCTTCCAGCTACTACAATTTGTTGCATTGTCTATGATTACTTGGATAACATTTGCAACCCCAAATTCCTCAAAAACCTCATCCAACAATGTAAAAATCAAATGTGCATCTATTACATGTGTAGATGCATCAATCGATCTTAGGAACACGGTTCCTTTAGGGCAAGCTACAACAAAATTTATTATTGTTCTACCCCTTATCTGTCCACCCATCAGACATAATTCTATAACCTGTAAACTTCCAGGATCTTTTAATACTCTCCAATTGTGCTTTGACACACTCGAGCTCCTCATCTAAGTCTTTCCCCCTAAGTACATTATAAGATGGGGCTTAGTATCCAGGGTCAGCAGTTGCAATGGAATCCACCATGGGTTGATAAAAATAAGACTTTGCATAGTTCAATGAAAGATTATTATGGTAACAAAACCTCCTCACTTCCATATCTACCTCCTTCCTCTTCTTTTCATTAAAACTCTACAAGGTTGGTTGAGATCCTGGACTTGTATGAGGAAGGAAGAAAGGAAAGGTTATACTCTTGTTTGCCACAATAGTTGAAGAGGAGCTACCTACACTTTGATCCAGTGGTGCCATATGAGATCTACCTATCCCAGAAACATCAACCTTCATTCTTTCCCTCTTACAATTTTGTTCCTAATGGCATCCAAAGAAGCTTCCATTTCAACAGTGACTTCTAGAGGTCAATTATCACAAAACACCACACCTTTGCTAAGAATTTTAGCCAAGTGGTATTTTAGAATGTTTATGCCCGCATGCATTGTGGCATTGCAATAATTGCACTTGACTTGGTGGTCATCACCGGGATAGACTCAGACACAATGTGCCCATGCCAAATCACAACTACCCTTCAGTGGTGTTACCCACAACCAGTGGGTGACCCCATAAGAGAAATTTTCTCCTAGATTTGTCTTCAGCCAGCAACCCTTCACAGCGACCAATGTAGTCGATATGCCATTTGATTTCCATTCCCTGAGCTAGTCATACGTCCCTTGCCCATATGTCGAGAGCATATGTTTGAAAGTGGACCATTCAATCCTAAAGGTACGTTTTTCATTGTATAATTGAGTGCTTATGCTTGGATTTCCTTCGGTAATTTGGGCATGGATTATTGGGGGACTTGGAAGGAGGAAGGGTTTTGACTGTAGTTTTGTTCCCTCACTTTAAATGGGGGTTAATCCTCAATACTAGTCCCATGGGATTTCCCCTATTAGCTCATAGCTTTAGGAAGGGAACTACTTGGGAAACCCTAATTTTGGTAGCACAGTCCTGTTTTCCCATCTCACATTTTTCACTTCTATCTGCACATTACAAGCCCTATTTCATCATCTTCTCTCTCTGGGTCCACATGACCACTAGGTCCACAAGACTCTGGTACACCCCCTCCCCTTGTCCACATGTTTGGGTCGGGCCTAGAAATGCATCTTCTCTCTTTGGGTCCACATGACCACTAGGTCCACAAGACTCTGGTACACACCCTCCCCTTGTCCACATGTTTGAGTCGGGCCTAGAAATGTTTCCCTGCAGATTGATGCAGCTAAAACAAAAAAGATAAAAGCATATCATGGCAACAAATGAAAGAAAAAGAATATTATAAAATGCAAAAGATGGTCGAGACACTATATTAGCACATGGGCACAATCCAAACATGAGCTCTACCCCTTCATTATGGCCATCACCCTGGTTCACAGGGCCCCATGAGTGCCCCCACATCATTAAGGAACCCATGCATGTCCCTACTCCTGGTGGGCAATGAACAACCCTATATTAAGAGGGTAATAACTGCTAATCTAAGAAACCAGATTCGTCCAAACCCCCTGGCATGTCCTAAATCCCATGAATCGAACACGATTCGCTAGAACATGTGTCCCATGAGCGTGTCCGACGTGTCCTAAAGAGTGGGATTCAAGGGACACGCGAATCCTGACAGGGTGTCCAGCGTGTCCCGATTTCAGGACACGTGTCCCGATTTCAGGACACGTGTCCCTTAAAAAAGTGTGACGTGCAATTAATAAAAATCGATTTGGGTTCATTTGGCACTCATTCTTGAGTGTGTCTTATGTTGTGAGTGTGTGGGAGCTTGTAGCAAAGGGTTTGGGGGAATTTTGGAGGTGATTCAAGCAATAGGTAAGTGCATTTTGCTTCTATTTTATTTTGCATTTTTATTACAGCGGTTTTCATATGCATTCTTTTTAAAAGTTCATGCATTTTTTCTTTATTTTTTTACAACATTCATGGCTCAATCAAGGGCAGCAAGGAAGGGGCAAAGGAAGGGGAAGAATGTCCCCATTGGTGACTTCATACTCTTGTTGCTAAAGGAATTGGAGCACATAAGGAATTTGTATAGTGTCAAGAAGAACAGGCTTGAGCAGTCCAGGGCAGAGACAATGGTGTATGTGTACACCAGCATTCGTTACAGGCAGAGGGATGAGTGGTTGAAGGGAAAGAAAAAGATGTGGGATGTATTTCCTAGTGATATGGGTTTGGGCAGTAGTGTTGAGTAGGCATTGGCCAACTTGTATCTTATCTTAATGATGATGATTTTGGCCAACAATGATGTTGATTTTGATGATGATGATTAATGACTCATGAGCTACCTATTGCCTTGTAGTTGTTTTGTATTTGCTATTTCTATTTGCCATTGGCATTGCTACTACCTATGTAACACATCTTGATTTTGATGACTTAATGAGAAAACTACAGTTTATTGTCTTTCTCCTATTGGATCATTGATGAATCTATCACAATCGTATTTTTATGCATAACGTTACTTTGCAAAATTTACAAATTTTAAATTTACAATGTAGAATCCAGATCCATGTCTGAATTTATATCATGAATGAGAATTTATGTTAGAAATATCTAATTTTTAATATATATATATATAACATGTCCTATTCTGGGGAGTCAACGTGCCCGTGTCGTGTTGAAGAATATAGGGCAAAGTACAGTAGTGTGATTCTTAATTATTGAATAACAATTTGTGGAGTCTTTTTACTTTTCATGTTAGCTTATTCTTCTTCTTCTTCTTATTAGTGCATATGTGTGTACTTCATCAAACTGCTACCAAACACAAAAACAAGAACACAAGATGTTGGCTCTTTGCTAGGGCCAAAACCTCTCTACTCTTGAGAGGAAAACCCTTTAGTGAATTTATCTTATTGAAGCTTCTATTGATCAATGCCAAACCCTAGACCCCTAACAAGGAGATCCTCCAAGCACAAACCAAGTCTTCACCCCTTTCTGCACCATATACTCCAACACTTCTTTCGGCACTTTGTTTCCCAGCACTTCGTCCTCCTTTCTCCGGCACTTCGTTCTTCTTTCAACTTGTTAGTAACCTTGTTGTACTTGCTCTAGAGAAGATGTCTTTCCCTTATAATGATCCCTTCACTCTCCAACCAAAGAATCTTTTCATGACTGTTAAGGGAGGGTTTTAATGACAACAGAGGCAACCTCCTATTTCCTCGCACGTGTCATTGTAATGGGCTTTAGGACAGCCCTATTACCTTCGTTCTTCTTCCTTACTTCTTCGCTTGAGTGAGAGGCACTCTAGATGTATGCACTTGGCCCAAATGATGAAGTTTATAGGACTGTGGTAGAGGGCTGTTATAACTACAAAAAGACCCTCTGCTCCTTCGCATGTGTGGCTGTTTTCTGCCCTAGAAAACAGCCCTGCACCTTCGCTGTCCCTCCTTTCTTCGCTACACCCTTTAGACCTTTTTCCTCGACTTCCTTCGTTCCTCCTTCACTTCTTTCTTTTGCAGATTTCAGAGCTCAATTGGTGCGTTGTATGAGTGGACAGCCTCTATAAATAGAGTTTTGTCCCTCTTCTTTTAGCCGACTTTACTGTCCATAAGGCTGACTTGACTAGCCGCTTGTAGGTTTACTTTGAGGGCTGTTTGTAAGCCTAAGGGCTGTTTGTAAGCCAACTTTGAGGGCAGTTTGGTGGCTAATATTTTGAGCAGAGTTCAAGTATTTTCCATGGTGTTGTAGCATTCTTGAAGGTGCCATTGCATAGGAGTAGACTTGACTTTGCTTGGAGGTTTCCCTTTGACTTTCATATATATTTTATACATAGTGTAACATGCCTTGACTATTTGACTCACCTATAGCACTTTGACATGTGCTAGGCCTACTTCAATGAGCAAGAAACTCATTGACATATATTATAAAATAATATTTCTCTTCTTGAATAAGTACAAATATCAAAAGTACATTTATGAAGACCGACCCTAGTTACACTTCCTTCAACACTCCCTCTTAAATAGGGAGGTATTCATACAACATTACAAGGCCTTTGGCTATTATCAATCTTGAAGAATTCACATAAAAGAAACCAGATCAGCAATCCATCTGTTATAGCATCATATCCATCAGCATTGTCATAGTGCAAGGCCATCACTAACAGCTCCATCTCTTAACGAGACCATGAGCTACAATGTTGGCGAGACCAATGATTTATAGACACCTTCATCATTGTCTCTCAAGGTACATACCCACCCAAGTGTTCTCCAAGTATGACCTTCTAGGACTATTCTTATCTTGGGTTCCCAGCCCTCAAAGAATCTCGGTCCTCTTGCCTACTCTTGTCTTGGATGCCCTACACATCCTCAAAGAGTACTGGATGCCAAATGATTACCTAATCCTCCCATTCTTTCTTCCCAAATGAAGACAAGAATGTTGTGTCTATCTTGTGTCTACATTTCGATTCATGGCCTTATCTAGATTTACGGCTGTCAGTTCTGATATAGTGCATGACCCATGAAATGGAAAACACAATTGTCACTCCTTTGTAATCAAGGGTGATTCAAAACTCCCTCTTGATCAGGGACCTATCAAATCTCCCTCTTAACTGGGGACTCTTTCCTTCATCAGCAACTTCTTCTTTGTGGGTCTTTCAACTGCTTGATCTCCTTTCTTTCTTGATGTCATGAAGTCTTTGTTCGAACTTCTTCCAGGTAGGGCACCATCCATCGATCACTTTCCTTCTTGGTTTGTCATGTCATTGCTTCGTGGAAAGTGACTATCACATTTTTCTTATCATCTTGGCTACTCCTTTTTCATCTTGTCCATGCTTCAGAATACTCTTCTCATGGATGCTTCATTGTATTTGCTTGATTACATGTTTTGACCTAGTAGCCCATCATGACTTCATCCTGATATTGCTTCAAAATTGCCTTTTCTTTTGTTGGATGGCTTCTTCATCACGACATCCCTGTAGAGTAGAATCAATTATCTGCACCTTTATACATCCAAGGCCTTCATAGGTGTCAAGGGTCCTTTCTTCCTTTATCAGAGTTGCCTTGCCTTCTTTTGGGAAATATCTTTCAAGGCATTTTGTCAGATAGTGATTGTTGGTGATCATGGTGTTCTTCACATGCTTGAACTCTTTCTTCATTTGCTTCTTCTCAGATAGATATGTCAATCATCTAATGCTTCTTGTGAGAACATTCCTTCATTGCTTGCTTTCTGGACTTGTCAGCATTTCTTCTTGCTTCTTAGTCAACAATCTTATGCTCCTTATGTGAGCATATTCTTTTGTTGACCTTCATTGCATTGTGGTACATGCCTTCGAGCATGTTCTTGGTGAAAGAGATTCTTTCATGCTTGATCATGTTATAGAACTATACCCATGACTCAATAATATACAAATGATAACATGACTTAAACTTTGATGCATACATACCTCATCTTGATTCTCCTTTGATCATCCTTTGGTGTGGCCCTTCTTGCTTCATCTTAGCTTGCCTGCATATCATTCTTTTCTTGAAACCCATGAATGGGATTCCCAATGAGACATTTGCTTTGGTTCATGAACCTTCTTTTGAAGATTCCAACATGGGATCTTAAAGATCCTTGCCTTGCAAATGTTTCCTTTCTTTTGATGATGTAGGTCTTCTAAGATTCTTATCATGATCAATTTTTCTTTCATCACGTATAAGGTCCTATACTAGGTATGCTTCTTCTACACGAATATCTTGAGCTATATATGCCATGCTCCTATATTCTAGAAGATATTTCTACTTATGCATTTTTGTTCTTATCATAAATGCTACATCTACATGAGTATCTAGAACTCTATGTACATCATGTTGCTAGATTCTAGAAGATGTTTCTAGCCATGCAATTTTAATTATTTCCTGCATGCTCCTATTCTACTCAAAACTTTGAAAGAAGTCTAGAAATAAAGAGTTTGACCTAGTCATAGTAGAGATCTGGAGGATCTTCCTTCTTTCGCTTCTTTCCTTCTTCTTTCATCTCTTAAGTTATGTGAGCTTCTTCCCTCTTCCTTTTGTTGTTGTCCTTTTTAAGCTTAGGACAATTCCTTTGTAATGTACATATTCTTGGCATCCAAAACATTGGATTTTGGACATGTCTTTGTTGTTTGTTCTTCGTGGACCAAACTTGCCAAATTTACCCTTTCTTTTGGCCATGGTAGCAAATGCTTGCTCCTTTGATCCCACATCTTCCTTTACCTTAAGTCTGGTTTCCTTTGTTCTGCATAGAGACCACATTTCACTGAGAGTGGTTGCTTCCTTCTTGGCATATATGCTTGATGTGAAGTTTCCCCACTCCTCGAGTAGAGCATTGAGTACTACAGTTGTCATCTCTCTGTCAAACATGACTTTTGTTGATTTGTGGTAGCATCGGATGTGCTCTAGCCATGAAAATTGGTAGAGAAGCTAAGGCACATAGCATCTCCAAGACCCAGAAATGGTTTGGGGAAATTCCACCCAGTTGGAGAAATATTAAAATAATTAATATTTTTAATGGGGTTCCTAAGTCTAAACTTAGGAAAATTAAAATATTAATGGGTATTAATATAAAACTAGGTGAGAATGTTCTAAATGACATGGATCAAGCCAAATCTAATCCTAATCGTTGAAGACACAACAGGAAAAGTATAAGAGGAGGCTTGAGGGTCAGTTGGAGACACACCAAATTGATCAGTTAGTTCGATTTTCTGAAACAGGGTTTTGCTGAGAGAATCAGACCAGTGATCTATTGCAGTGAGGGACAGTTTGGCACGAGGCCGAGAATACATAGCAGAGAGGTAGAGATAGTGCCAGAGAGACAACGCAGAGCCTAGAGAGGCTAACGCAGAGGCAGCAGGATGCTACGCAGAGGCAGTTGGGTGCTACGCAAAGGCAGCTGGGAACCACGCAGAGGCTAAAGAGGCCAACGTGGGTGACGCAGAGGATCTAAGAGTTGACCCAGAGGCTTCAGTAGCTGTGTAGAGGCTAGCAGAGATGACGCGGTGCCAAGAGGCAGCGCAGGAAGAATTTTCGTGGGGCAGACTGAGTGCTGGTAAGCCGGGAAGGGTGACGCATTCCCTGCAGAGTGACGCAGAGCAGTGGAAGTTTCCATAGTTGATGTGGAATCGTTCATCCGGTGATTGATCAGCCAGAATATCTGTCTCTGAGGAGAGGTGCTACTGCCGAGAGCATTCTCTGTTGGGTGAGCCACTTCTGGCACCCTAGTTGTATTCAAAAACTGCATAATAATAAAACCATCATATCTACTGCACTGATTTTCCCACGTTGGGTTTTTTTTTGGGGACAATTATCCAAAAATAACAGTGTCACTTGTGTGTTTGTCTCAGTTATTTCAGTTGTTGATTTGTATATGAGTTAAGGCTACATTTCTATTTATTTCAGTATTTATATTTATAAATAACTTGTTAATGGAATAAACAAGTAGGAGAATTGAAGGCACCAGCAGTAATCTGAAGAATTTGTCGCAGTAGTTCTCCCGAGAGACAGTGTTGTTCCAGAGCAAAAGCAGCAGAGAAGTGAAGTAGAGGGTCTGCATCATCATTTTGAGCCAAAAGGAGGGTCAGCACAGAGGCAGAGAGGAGCAGATCAGACCTACACAGTGCCCAATCATCTTTCTCAGCAAGGAAGGATTGGCGTTGTGGCCAAGAGGAGCAGATTTTGTCATTGTTGGGATTGTGAAAAGCCTGAAAGGCTCAGTTTCTTCAGTTGTCGGGGCTTGAGGAGCTGTGGGCAGATTGTGATTGAGAAGCTGGTGGGGTGTTCTTTCTGTCGGTGTAGAACAATACCCAAGGCGATAGAACCAAGGTAGAGGGAGTCCCTACCTTGACGGATTTCTAGCCAAGAAATCCAGATCCAAGTTGCAGTTGCAAGGAGGATTGGAGAGGAGTGATTCGACATTTGGTGGGAGGATTTTCAATAGGGAAATTAGGACTTAGAGGGAGATTTCCAGGAGGGAAGTCGAAACATAGAGAGAGTCCAGAAGAGGAGCTGAAATGGCAGTGAACGGACTGAGGGATCAGGACAGGTTGGACGGGGCTTACAACATTTTCATCTAAAAGTCCAGGATCCTCACAGTCCTAGATCGACATCACATCAAGGACTTTGACTTGAGAACCGTGGCTATCCCGGTCGACCCAGCTGAAAATGAGAAGTATGAGGATGCAATGGCGAGGGCGAAGTGCATGATCCTTGACGGGGTCAAAGATCATGTTGTACCACATATTGCTGAAAAGAACACAACAAAGGAAATGTGGGATACTTTGACAACCTTGTATCAGGGCACTTACGTGTAGCGGAAGATGTTATTGGAGAATCAGTTGCGGTCGTATCAAATGCAGAAGGGAGAGCAGATAAATCCGTTCCTCCTCAGATTGCAGGAGATTTGTGACCAACTTACTTCCATAGGGTCTACACCAGATCCGGAGTTCATGGTGAGGACCGCCCTGAATGGAGTCTCCGAAAAGTGGGAGACATTTGTCCAGGGCATTTTGGGCAGAGCTAATCTTCCAGGATGGGCGGAGATATAGGCAGCTCTTCGCCAAGAAGAGATCAAGAGGTTGACCAAGGGAGGGAGTAGTTGCAAGGGAAGTCGCATCAAGAAAGAGGAGGAGGAGGAGGATGTGGCTCTAGCATCTGCGGGACAGCAAGGGAAGAGGAAGGAGGACGTCTCCAAGGTGAAGTGCTTCCATTGTGGGGAGTTGGGATATTATGCATCCCAATGTCCACGGAAGAAAAACAAGGGAGAGGCTTCCAACTCCAAGGCAGCTCCAGCTAAGGTGGAGAAAGAGGTCGAGACTGATGACGACTTTGCCATGAGTGCGCATGCACCTCTAGAGAAGAGGTGGGGAGACATCGAGTTGTAGTCAGGACTAGAAACTAGGGGCAAGATCCTTGAGGTGCCCAAACTCTTGGATCATATCCGGCTACGGGAGCCCTTAATCACAGTAGCAGAATGACAAATTTCGAGTGGAGCGAAGTGTAGTGGAGCAGCAAGGCAGTGCTTAGGTGCAGAAATCTGAGGCAGCGCAGTGGAGGTTGTAGCAGTGCGAGAGGCATAAAGGTGCTTGCAGCAGCGCAGTGGCAGCAGAGGAAGCACAAAATAGCAGTAGAGGCAGCTTCAGTTTCACGAGGCTTCCAGACTGACTGGGATGTCAGTATTTGGGAGAATTCAGTTACCTACTTCTCGATAACTGAGTTGCAGTGCAGCAGTTAGCAATGGCAGTGTTAGGGGCAGCATGGGCAACACATTGAGAGGGAGCTACAGTACAGATGTAGCAGTGGCAGTGGTAGTGTCATGGGCAGCGGTACAGGAAGCAACAGCGTAGATGATGTGAGGCAACAAGCCAAGCATTAGCACAGGTACCAGTGCAAAGGATTAGTGTGATGTTTCAATGATGGAGCATTACTAGAGCACATTCATCGCTAAGAGGAAGTGTTGATTTGTGGTAGCATCGAATGTGCTCTAGCCATGAAAATTGGTGGAGAGGCTAAGGCACATAACATCTCCAAGACCAAGAAATGGTTTGGGGAAATTCCACCGGTTGGAGAGATATTAAAATAATTAATATTTTTTATGGGGTTCCTAAGTCTAAACTTAGGAAAATTAAAATATTAATGGGTATTAATATAAAACTAGGTGAGAATGTTCTTAGCCGTTGATTAGGGACTTAATCTCAGTCGTTAAAGACTCAACAAGAAAAGTATAAGAGGAGGCTTGAGGGTCAGTTGGAGACACACTAAATTGATCAATCAGTTCGATTTTCTGGAGCGGGGTTTTGCCGAGAGAATCGAACCAGTGATCTATTGCAACGAGGGGTAGTTTGGCACAAGGCCGAAAATACATAGCAAAGAGGCAAAGATAGTGCCAAAGAGACAACACAGAGCCTGGAGAGGCTAACGCAAAGGCAGTTGGGTGCTACACAGAGGCAGTTGGGAGCCATGCAGGGGCTGAAGAGACCAGTGTGGGTGACGCAAAGGGTCTGAGAGCTAATGCAGAGGCTTTAGTAGCTGCATAGAGGCTAGCAGAGCTGTTGCAGGGCCAAGAGGCAGCGTAGGAAGAATTTTCGTGGGGCAAACAGAGTGCTAGTAAGCCGAGAAGGGTGACGCAATCCCTGTAGAGTGACGGAGAGCAGTGGAAGCTGTCATAGTTACTATGGGATCGTTCATCCAAAAATTGATTAGCCCGAATATTTGTCTCCAAGTAGAGGTACTACTGTCGAGGGCATTCTCAGTTGGGTGAGCCATTTCTAGCACCCTAGTTGTATTCAGAAACTGCATAATAATAAAACCCTCATATCTACTGCACCGGTTTTCCCGCATTAGGTTTTTCTAGGGACAATTGTCCAAAACTAACAGTGTCCCTTGTGTGTTTGTCTCAGTTATTTTAGTTGTTGAACTGTATATGATTTAAGGTTGCATTTGTGTTTATTTCAGTATTTATATTTATAAGTAGCTTGTTAATGGACTAAACAAGTAGGAGAAATCAAACCGGATAATGCAGTAGGGATTTCTAACATCTCAAACTTAGAAATTTCAACAACTTCCCCAAGCTCTTGAAGTTGATCTCTTATTTCAGATATTTTCATGAAGTAGGGAGTTATTCCTTCCTTTGTTATCTTCATCTTGTACAGTTCATTCCTCAGAGATATTACTTCTCCGGTTGTGGATATCGAGAATAACTTTACTAACTTATCATAAATTTCTTTTGATGTCTCAAACTTGGAGAAGTAACAAATGAGAGAGTCTTTGATTGATTCTATCAGAATCCTTTGAGCTCTTGTCTCATCCTTATTGTCCTTAGCTAAGGCTTGAGTCTGTTCCCTAGCGGGGATAGCGATATTCCCTTTGACATGCTCTAGGAGTTCATTCTCCTTGAGTAATAGATCAATCCTCTTCTTCCATGCAAGAAAGTTATCGGTACCTACCAATTTATTGCTTTCCTTGCAAAAAGACATTAATGTATATTCAGAAGGGGACATGTACTTACTTGATAGATTTTGAGATGTAATGGATTTGCTTCCTCCTTGAAGGCTTGTTGGCTTGTCTTCCTTAGATCTTGATGTTCTTCAAGTTTCCCTCTTCAAGTGGACTTGCTTGATGATGAGATTTGCTTGATGACTTGTAGCTTGATGTAGGTCTTGCTTCAATCTGCTCTTCTTTGTAGGTGCCTTTATGTAAGGCTCTTCTTCTAGCTTTGTAGACCTCCTTGATGAATGATGGATTGTAGAACCTTCTTGTTCTCCAAGTGATTGAGACTTCTAGGCTTGATGCTTCAACTTTGTAGATGTTTCTCCTTGATGAGTATTCTTGAGCTGCCCTTTCCTTGATATGTCACCTTCGCTCTGAGACCATGTTGAAGAATCTAGGGAAAAGTAGTGTAGTGTGATTCTTCGTTACTTGATAACAATTTGTGGAGTCTTTTTACATTTCTTGTTAGCTTATTCTTCTTCTTATTATTATTAGTGAATATGTGTGTAATTCATCAAACTGTTACCAAAGCACAAAAACAAGAACACAAGATGTTGACTCTCTGCCAGGGCCAAAACCTCTCTACTCTTGAGAGGAAAACCCTTTAGTGAATTTCCCTCACTGAAGCATCTATTGATCAATGCCAAACCCTAGACCCATGACAAGGAGATCCTCCAAGCACAAGTCAAGTCTTCACTCCTTTCTACACCATATACTCCAGCACTTCTTCCGGCACTTTGTCCTCCTTCCTCCGACACTTAGTTCTTCTTTCAACTTGTTAGTAACCTTGTTGTACTTTCTCTAGAGAAGATGTCTTCCCTTATAATGATCCCTTCACTCTCCAACCAAAGAATATTTTCATGATTGTTAAGGGAGGGCTGTTATGACAGCAGAGGCAGCCTCCTATTCCATCGCACGTGTGATTGTGATGGGCTTTAGGACAGCCCTATTACCTTCATTCTTCTTCCTTACTTCTTTGCTTGAGTGAGAGGCACTCTAGATGTATGCACTTGGCTCAAATGATGAAGTTTATAGGACTGTGGTAGAGGGCTGCTATAACTGCAGAAAAACCATCTCCTCCTTCGCACGTGTGACTGTTTTCTGCCCTAGAAAACAGCCCTGCACCTTTGCTGTCCCTTCTTTCTTCGCAGCACCCTTTAGACATTTTTCCTTGACTTCCTTCATTCCTCCTTCACTTCTTTATTTTGAGGATTTCAGAGCTCAATTGGTGCATTGTATGATGAGTGGACAGCCTCTATAAATAGAGGTTTCTCCCTCTTCTTTTAACCAACTTGACTGTCCATAAGGCCGACTTGACTGGCCGCTTGTAGGTCGACTTTGAGGGCTGTTTGAGGAGTGGACTTCCTCTATAAATAGAGGTTTGTCCCTGCTCTTTAAGCCGACTTGACTGTCCATAAGGCCGACTTGACTGGCTGCTTGTAGGCCATCTTTCAGAGCTGTTTGTAGGCCATCTTTTAGGGCAGTTTGGTGGCTGATTTGTTCAGAAGACTTTCAATATTTTCCATGGTGTTGTAGCATGCTTGAAGGAGCTTCTTGAAGGTGCCATTGCATAGGAGTAGACTTGACTTTGCTTGGAGGTTTCCCTTTGACTTTAATATATATTTATACATAGTGTAACATGCCCTTAAGGCCTTCAATATTTTCTCTTGACTATTTGACTCACCTATAGCACTTTGACTTGTGCTAGACCTACTTCAAAGAGCAACAAACTCATTGACATATATTATAAAATAATATTTCTCCTCTTGAATAAGTACAAATATCAAAAGTACATTTATGAAGACCGAACCTAGTTACACTTCCTTCAACATGTCGGACACTCAAATTTTCATGTCCTGCATGTCTCGTGTCTCGTGTCCACTGTTGAATTTCCAAGACCTTGGGTCTAGGTTAGAGTCTTAAAATCACTGACGCTACTTTGCACAATGGAAAAATAAAACAGTGAATCACATATGCACAAAATACACTGTTTTAATCAAAATTGTACAATAATGTACAATCACCAATCTTCGTTATATTAAACCAAATCAGAATAATACAATAATCTATTGTATACAAGATATAATGATATAGGTCGTTGCAACTTCTATGGCATATCTTGTCTTGGCGGTCATTCGCTCTCGTACTGCTCACTAGTAGTGCCTTAGTCCATCAAGGCATCTACACATCGAGACTCCAAGAGGGTTGCCTCCTATCACTCACGTCCGCTATAATGAACAGGAGCTCATCTCTCTAGGTTGGCCAATACCCGAGCTCCAATCTGCCTTCCAGTAGCCTCTTTTGTCCATCAAAGAGCTACACATAAGGCTGCAATACTACACCCAATCACGCACCAAGAACTTCCTTCTTGTCTGCTGCTCTAGTGCTACTTTAGGTAGCCAACACGCTGCCCTCCAATAAGCTCTAAGGCACCCAATCAATCACTGATGAATATGCTCCTAATATGACACTTCACCACCTCAGAATGTCATATACATGGCATCAACAGGCTGCTCAACAAACTAATCCAATCTGGTCACACCTTGACCCAATACATCTCCACAAATATTGTTGTTTCACCTTGTTGCATTGTTGCACCACTAGTTAGGGCATCACCTACAGCCCTTCTCCTCCATGCAATCAACAACACAGCCCTCTAAAGACTGCGGTTCTCCAAGGGAATAACCCTCGACACCTACATTGCTCCTTCTGGCCTTGTTTAACGGAAAAGGTAGCACCAAGAAGTAGCCTTGTTGCGGCCTAGCACAACAGCCACTATGGCCTTCGGCCCCCTCCAAAGCTCCTCCAAACAGCTCTGATTTGCCCTCCATATCTGCAGCCTTCCCTTCCCAACAATCCACACCCAAGACAGCGCTCAAATAGTGCTTAGACTTCCATGTTGTCACCTACAGCAAGCTAAAACCCTTATGTTGTCCTTGGCTCCTCCACGTTGTTCCTTCTAGCTCCTTTGCTAAGGCTAAGCCTCACGAAAATTTCAGAGCTCCTCTTGGTGATGTATTGTCACACTTGGATGCTTAAATGACTCCAATACACCTTGTATTTATACTCATACAAGGGCTCCAACAAATTGATGAGGAGACCAATCTATTGGACTACTTTTACACCAAGCCTGCATGACTTGGTAACCAATAATTACCTTGTCAACTTTAAAAATTCATTTCTCTCTAACAACAACTCGGATTCAAACTATTCTAGATGCGTTGGAATCGTATCGTCGAGCAATATCATCCTCATCCATCACATGTCGTACCTCCATCACGATTTTGACCCAAATCACGATGGGTGCAAAACCTCACACTTGGGTTCCAAGACCACAAGCTTCCCTTGTGGTGCTTTGCTCTCCAAACTCTGAACCCTAGGGCTTGCAGTACCTCCCAAGCTACACAAATCAACACTCCCTCTTAGCAAAGGAGGTACTTCCAAGACTAGGAAGTATTGCATTATCATCACTGCTCGCAACACTTGCCCAACTCTTGGCACTCACAATCACAGCAATCCCTGTATGGTGAACTGCACCCTTCACGAATGTGTCGATGTCACTGCTAGAAGCAACCTGCTTCTTATCCTGTAATGTCTTCCACTCTCTCCACGATTCCTTCTTGGCAGTTGTAGGAGCACCCTTACTCACCACTGACCACGCACTCTTCTTGGGTTGCAAAGTCTCCCTCTAAATCTGCAAGCTCCCTCTCGAACTAGACTCCCTCTGAGTCTCTAGAACCTAGACCTTCTCGAGAAGGTGTACATTCTTCTAGGGAACCTATACCTACTCCTTTGAAGCCTGCATCTACACCTGCTCCTTTGAAGCCTGCATCTGCACCTGCACCTGCTCCTGCTTCTCTGGAACCTGCACCTACTTCACCTGCTTCTTTCCATGATCCATGGGCTTGGCCATCAACCTGTAGAGACCATGCTCTCTAACTCCAAGTACAATCCCATCAGACTTAGAGCCTCTGAGCTTGAGTCTTTCCTTCCCATCCTAGAACAAGACTTCAAACCCTTTCCTCTAATCATCGAGATAGAAATCACGCTATATCTGAGTCCTGGTACAAACAGTACATCCTGGACCCGCATCATACATCCTATCTCCATCCTGAATGGCACAACACCCGATCCTCGGATCTCTAACTGACTCTTGCCGCAAAACACCATGTGCCACTTGGAGTCCCATCCAACTAGAGTCTCAAAAACCTCCTGTGACATTGTCATATGCTTCATGGCACCACTTTCCACGTACCATCCATCCTCAGTGATAGTACTTTGCGAGAAATGAGAAATCATAGCAAAGTCCTCCTCTTCCAATCTCCTGGAGAGATCATCTATCTCTAGTGAAGTGGAAACACTGACGGCCTGCTTTCCTTTCTTCTTCTCGTCATTTCCCTTCTTCATCTGACATCTCGACAAAAAATGACCCATCTCGCCACAGTTGAAACACTTGACTTTACTCAAGTCCTTCTTTCGCTTACCCTTCATTAGTGATGCAAGTGCCATGTCATCATCTGAAGCCTTCTGCTTCGGATGAAGATCATCGTCTCACAATTCTTCTTAAATGAAGTCATACCACAGCCTATCCAAGTCTGGCAGCTTCTCCCTGGCAACAATCTCTTTGATGAAGGGCTTCTAATCCTCGGTGAACCCTTCCAAGACAATCGTTACCATATCTCCATCTAAGGTAGACACACCAATGGCAGCAAGCTCATCCTTGGCCTGAGACAATCTAGTCAAATACAAGATCACGCTTTCACCCTTTATCATCTTGGTGGATTTCAACTTATCTTCCAATACCAGTACCCGGTTCTCGTTCTTATTCTGGAAAAAATTCTTAAAAGCCATCCACATCTCATGCGCATTGTTCTTCCTCGACAATTGAGGTATTAGGGCATCCCTCACACCATCTAGGATGATCAATCTCATCCTCGCTTCAAAATCTTCATATATTTCCAGCTCCTTAAGGTTGGTTGGCTGCTTGATCTCTTTCTCGGCGAACTCCCAGAGCCTGTTGACCTATAAGACCAACTTGATCCTTTCCTTTTGTTGTAGCGGCTATAAACATCCTCCAAAATTTTGCCTTACCTTCGTTTTGGAGCCTCCCTACCAACCATCCGTAGCAGCATGTCTTGCACTGCCCAAGTACTTATGCTTTCAGTTGAGTTTCTTTGGCCTATCAGCTTGTGTCCATTAGCTTGTTTGTCTTTCACCTGCAAGCTGACTTCTCGTCACTTGGTCTTCAACTGGTTCTTCTACTGACTTGGAGAATTGCGCAGAACTGGAGGGCAAAAATCCTTGCTCTCTAGAATTGCGCAGAGCATCAAGGCAATCAGCCTTGCTCTCCAAAATTGTGCAGAACATCAAGGTAGCCAGCCTTGCTCCCCAGAATTACGCAAAGCATCAAGGCAGCCAGCCTTGCTCTCCAAATTTGCGCAGAGCATCAAGGCAACCAATTGCACAAAGCATGCAGGTTGCCTTCCCCTTGAAAATTGCGCAGAGCAGCCCATCACCGACCTTGCTCTCAGAATTTGTGCAATTCTGGCTGGTAGCCTAGGCTTCAGTCCAGAAATTGCGTAAAGCTTGAGGGGCAACCAGAGCCACTCAACCCGAAAATTGCGCAGAAGTCATCCCAAGGCTTGCTGTCCATTGCATGTGCTCTCAAGTTGACAGGTTCCCTCCAGGACTGTGCAATCTTGCCTTGCATGCATCAACAACTTTTTCCGCAAAAAGAAAAAAAAAAAAAAAAAAATAGCAAAAAGCATCCCTAGATTTTAAGGATCTAATTTTAGCAACTGGGGTTTACATGCAAAATCCCTTTTAGAAACCTCTCGCCAAGTGTCATTTTTTCTTAGATATGTGGCATGCTCGTCATAAGCCTCAATCTTATAAAAACTATTTATTCGACGCCTCAAAACTCATTCCTCACTTTCAATCTTGGAGCTCTGGTATTCCCAACGCACCTAGGAACCTTTGGCACACTCATCATAGCTTTTTTCGGGTATGTCCGCTTTTCATGTCTTTTGCTGCTTTTCTATCGCTTTTTGTATTTCGATTTGTGTGAATGTTGTTTACTTGGTTTTATTGAATGTTTGTTATCGTTTTAATGCATGTTAGCTTGTAGAAGCATTGTTTCAAGTTTTCCATTGCATTTCCTTGTTGTCGCATGCATGACATTGTTTCTACACTGACAGTCGTCGTTGCGGCGACTCGCTTCACACACTTAGTTGTTTTCCCATCTTACTAAATCCTGCACTTACTGATTGCATGCATGTTCATTCACTCATGTTTGCACCCAGCTTCCACATGCATTTAGTCCTTATTGTTTTCAGTCGCCCGTCGGCGGGTCTGAGCTACCTTGGCCCGGACCTTGCCTTGCCCGGCTTGCACTACGCATTTCTGGGATGGAAGGCCTTGCCTTGCTCCTAGAAATTGTGCAGAGCTTGCCTCACAATGGCCTCCCAAGGTGTGCTCTGCGCAATTCTAAGAGGCAGTGCCTTAGTTGGCCCCCGGGATTGCACAGTCAAATTTCCCAGGTTATAGTCATGCTCACTAAAACTACACATTGCGCAGTTCCAGTCCTCAACAAGCCAAGCTGGATTGTTCTCTGCACGGTTTCAGCAGTCAGTCATCTCACTGGAAATCAGGACTGTGCTCTACGCAATTCTAGCAGTCAGTCTCCCAGCCTCCTAGAGAAAATTGCGAAAATTTCCCAGTCAGACACCCAGGTGTGTTGCATGTCAGTCCTCAAGTTGCTTTTGGTTTTCAACTAACATTTTGCTTGCCATGAGTGTTGTTTTGTCTCCAAGTATCACAGGTGTTCATCAATCTCTCAACAGTACAGGTACAATGGCTTCCAAGAGAGCAGGGTCAAAGGACACCATTGAGAGCACAACTGGAGATGTGGTCGAGCAAGTGTCTATGAGCTTGCCCATCTATGAAGACACTAAGTTGTTCATATACAAGCAGGCCAAGATCAATTGGCAGGACATCAATGATATCTTTTCAGGCACCTTTGAGGAGAATCTAGAAGACCACAGAGTTTATGTCAACATACACTACTCTGGCTTGTACCGGGTTGCATGCAGGTATCCCACATTTCCATGCGCAGACATGATCCACTGGATTGTTTCGCATACTGATCCAGAGACAATGGTGTTGAGCAGTGTCAATGGAACAGAGCTTGCTACCTTCAGGGCAAAGAACTTTCAGGAGATGTATCACTTGCCGCAGTCAGTGATCACAATGGATGCACCTTTCACCAATCCCAGCAGCAACGCAAACTCAAGAGACATCTTGAAGAGTTGGGTGAGAGAGACATCTAAGTTCAGGACAACACCCAACCAGGTATACAAGACAAAGATATTGCGGAAGGCTTATCAGTTCTTGGTCATCTTCGCATGCCGCTTATATGGCCAAAAGAGTACAGAAACCTTCCCTCAAATTTGGACGATTTTGTTGGATTAGCTGGCGAATGAAGGAAGACCTTTCAATTGGTCTGACATGTTGCCTCTCCAGCCGAAGGTGTAAGTAACAGATGCCCGACATCTGCCCAAGGGTCAACAAGCAAAGCTATTCATGTCCGCCTACATTCTTGATGCAATCGGTGCCCGTCAGCAGTTCCCTGGCTTGGGTTGGGCATGGATACCTTCAGAAACCTTTATGCACACCTACTGCAAGTTGTTCTCTGAGTGCAGCTTCCATGGAGTTATACTACAGCTATCAAACCACTTCGTCACCTCAGTGTACAGGATGATCTTTGAGCAGGATCCGCCTTGCATGTCACAGGCAGCGATGGAGGCATTGGTTAACACAGCAAATTGGTATTCCTCACCCCTTGGCACCTTCATCTGGATGTACAACGCAGAGAAGGCTCTGCATGTGTTAGTGAAATTTGCCATGGATAAGTTGGTCATGCAAGAGGTTTCATACCATATCTTGAAGGGTTGTCAGCGAGACTACAAAGGAAGAAGGCACCTTGGCCCGCTCTTCCTTTGCGGATCTGGTTGTATGAGATCCAGAATCTCAAGCATGTTGAGGCCGAGACGGAGGAATTCAAGAGGTTCACCTTCGGCACCAAAAGTTTCAATCCATATGACCCACATCACTTAGTGGAGGACCACTGTGCGAGAGTGTATCATCCTTGGATCCATGGGGCATGTCATTGGCTTGAGGAAGACCCATGGAGACACTGCTATAACACCTCAAGTCTCAATGAACCAATCATAGTGGTTGTAGAATGGTTAGTAGCGCACAAGGCAGCAGCATCTCAGAGAGCAGGGACATCAACAGCAGCAAATGGCAGCAGACCTGCGCACGACAAAGGCAAGAGGAAGGTTGCTGACAGTGCAGAGGCGAAGCAAAGCTGCAAGCTCAAGGAAGATCCACTTGTATTGAGAGCTGCTTTGGACATTGAGGCAAAGCAGTGACAGCGCAACAGGAGGATTGCGCAAAGACAGAGAGAGAAGCAGAAACTGGAGGAGGCACAGAAGAAGTTGCAGGAGGTGGAGCAACAACTAAGCGAAGAACAAGAGCTGCGCAGAAGGGAGAAGGAAGCGCAGCAGGAACAAGAACAGCAAGAAGCGCAGCATGTACACATTGATGAAACTACGCAAATACAGGTTATTGATTCATCAGAACAACTGGCAAATAGCAAACAGGGTGAGCAGTCACAGGAGCAGGACTTTGCTCATGAGATTGAACAGATGTTGGAACAGATGGGCACGAATGTGGTTCAACCAGAGTAGGACCAAGATACACACCTAAGGAGTTGCAAGCGGTCAAGCAAAAAGAAGAGCAAGCTACAGCATCCACTATTGATTTTGGGTGGTATCAAATGTGCTCTAGCCTTGAAATTTCGTGGAGAGGCTAACGCACATGATATCTCCAAGACCCATAAATCGTTTGGAGAAATTCCACCCGGATGAGGAGTTATTAAAATAATTAATATTTTTAATGGGTTCCTAAGTCTAAAATTAAGAAAATAAAAATATTAATGGGTATTAATAAAGATAAGGGTGAGAAGCTTCTAAGAGACGAGGATCAAGTCTATTATAATCTTAGTCGTTGACTACAGACTCAATCTCGGTCGTTGATTCATCAATAGGAAAAGTATAAAAGGAGACTTGAGGATCATTTGGAGACATACCTGCAGATACTCAATATCCCAAGGAAAATTAATTCTCAAAGAGAAGGAGATCGATTTCAGAGGGAGAGTTGCAGGGTGGAGGTAGAGGAGGGCAATAGCAACAGTCAGTGGCTGAGGAGGAGGTGACGCAGGGGCATTAAGAGACAGCGCAGAGGGAGACGTAGTCCAGGGGAGACGCAGCCCTCAGGGAAGATGACGCAAAGGGGCGCAGAGTGATGCAGAAGTGGGAGAAGGGTCTCCATGGTGTCAAAAAGTTTCCAGGGGAGAGTCTCAGGTGTTTCCTCTCAATTTCTCTATAAAATCATTCCTTGTAAAACGATTGTTGCTGAAGATTAATAAAACCCTCATCTGTTGCACCAGTTTTCCCACATTGGGTTTTTCCGGAGACAATTGTCCAAAAAAAACTGTGTTGATGGGATTGGTTCTTGTGCATGCATATATTTTCTCTGTGTAATTAAGTGATAGCTGCAGTAGAATTTATTTTAATGTTTACTAAAGGGATTTCGTAAATAACTTATTGTGAAAAATAAGTAGGTGAAATAAATCAGTGGTTGTAGTAGAATTTTGGGTTAGAAATTTTCACATCCACCAGAGCAAAGTTGAAGAAAGTGATACTTGATGAAGTATCATCTCTCGCAACAATCATGCAGAAGTTGTACTTCAAGTTCGTCATCGTGCATAAGTCAATTGTCCATCTTAATGGTTGGCAGCAATGCTGTGCTAGGAGAGCACGCATCTTGACAGACATACACACTGTTGTCGATCACATGCAGATATGGACAATGAGGTACAAGGGAGCCCCGTTGTACTTGCCAAAGATGATGAAGCCAAAGGCAGTGGAGTTGAAGGCACGCATCTGTAGTCAAATCCAGAACTATGAGGAACTCCCACGACTCATCACTAGCTTACAGGTGTCACATGCATGAGTGTCCAGGGGCATGGATGTCATTGTGCGCATGCATGTGATCCCATCCATTTACACACTCTTCGAAGCGAAAGCAAAGAACCAAGTCTGACTGGAGTTGGACATGTACTTCGAGCAGTTGACAAGCATAGCCTCCAACACAGATTTGCAGATGAGCACAAACACTATGCACTAGTATGTCGCTAGTCCGGCTGCACTCAAGACCATGATGTGCCTGCTATATGACGAGTTGGACAGAGGTGTCAAATTAGTGTACCCGAATGCAATAAAGGCAAGGGTTCGCTTTCAGAATGATGTCACCATAGAGTACACAGACACCATAACAGACTACCAAGATTGGCATCAGTTCGCTACCATCGATCACCAAGAGGATGTCGACGAGTTAGTCTTCCCACAGCTGTTCGAGTCTCAGTGATGTCTTGCATGGCTTACTCAAGCCCATTTTTGTCTCACATGGGTATATGTGCAGATTGTATTGTAAACATGTTGTAAAGTGAAAGACCAAGTTTCAATAGTAGAATGTAAATAGTCATATGTAAGTTGAAGAGTCATGAGGGTAGTTGAAGAGTCACAAACGGGAATATCAAGGGTCACCCCACCCTTTGCTATATATAGAACCTCATAACTCATTGTACAGGCTTTTGGGAACCAAGCTTCTGATAGGTATAATTTAGAGAAAGCTTGGAGTGTATTGTAACGAGCCTTGGCTTCTCCACAATGCAGAGCAAGTACATCTCTTTGGAGGAGCAGGCGACAATGACAATAGCATTCCACTATTGGGGCTAGTGGCTATCATGGTTGTATGTATGCTTAGATCTTTCACTCTTTTGATATAACAGAGCCAGCGCGTTTCATGCGTATATTGTTATTGTAGTTTGGTTATCCTAGTTACTCTAACGATCAATGTAGTTGTAATTTACACATGTATGTATGGACTATTCTGTATGTGTTTGTATGAATCTTATCGAAGAGTGTTGTTGATATAACTCATCACTTTGGATTGTCGGTTATCCTTTTTTCCATCTCATGATGTCTTTCAACTCATGTGTTCCCTTTCAAGCAATGTGCTATCACATGCTTCTAAGGGGCGCACTTGTCTCCCCTTCCATGTGTTAGAGCCTTTCATGCACCTTCCCTGACTTGCTGCAAGGTCACACCTTTGCTTCCAACAAGGACATCCTACTTACCTCTACACGCAAATGCAATCAAGGCAATACCGTACTACCCACTGCTGAGACTCCTAGTCCAAACGGTTTGAGATCTAGTTAGGACTTCTTACCGAGCAAATCCCCTGACATGCTGGTGGGTCCAGCACCGTCAACACCTTCCAAGGACTATAGTTGGACAACCCCTCCAACTTGTCCTCATACCGGAGACCTGTCTGCAACTTCGACATTGTAGTGAACCCTTCACTCAATATGTGACCAACTCCCTCTCACGTTGTACTTCGCTGCGCACAACCCTGATTTACTTAAATTCCAAAGTAGCTCAGACACGCTCTGATACCATGTTGAATTTCCACAACCCTGGATCTAGGTTAGAGTCTTAAAATCATCGATGCTACCAAACCAAGAATCCCAACAATAAACTACTTTGCAGAGCAGAAATATAAACCAGTAAATCACATATGCACAATATACACAGTTTTAAACAAAATTGTACAATAATGTACAATCACCAATCTTCATTATATTAAACCAAATCTGAATAATACAATAGTCTATAGTAGACAAGATAAAATGACAAACGTCGTTGCAGCTTATATGTTGTATATTGTCCTGTCCAGTGTTACAGGGGAGCGCCCCCCCCCCCCCTCAATCTCGCTCCCAATCCGCACTCCGGGCGGGAGTGACTCGGGAGCGCGCACCCTAAAAAAATTTTCACTCCCTGCCTTTTCGGGAGCGTTTGCCCTTTTTGCAATTTTTTTTTTGTAGTAATGTTCCAAATGCAATTTTTTTTGAAACAAACAAATAATTTTTTAGTGGGGCAGCTTAATGATCAAGTCTATGGCCCTAGTATTGATATGCTATTCATGATAATGTTAAATTCTTAAAGTAAAAGTGACATTCTCCTTAATCTTCATTTTCATCCTTTTACTTAAATTTTCAACATTACCATGAAATGACTTAGGATGTTTGAGAGTGGTTTCGGCCTCACTGGATTTCATATGGAGAAAGTAGAATTTCAGATTTCATTCAAAATCCAGCAGACTTATCAATTTTTCAGGATTTCAGGATTGGGGGATTGCAATGTTTCCATTGAATTTTGTCATGTATTAGGGTATGGAACTCGTATTTAACCAAGAGCACCAATCCCTCTATGTACCTTGATGTTAGTGACATTGGTTGTCGAACTCCTCTATCATGACCATCCTAAAAATGTACGCATCACTCAAACAAAATCTTGACTTGACATGCTATGTTTTTTCTATCTTATGTTAATTCTTAGAAGGTGATATCAATGACAAAGATCCCTATATAGATATAGAGGTAATGACAAAGATACCTCTAGATATTAATGCTTAGAGGGTGATATTAATGACAAAGATCCTGATTTTCCAACAAGACTAAAAAATTAGACATTTGTCGTGGTGGCAAGAGGCCCAAGCATAAGAAATAGATAATAGATTTACTTCTCTTTTCTAGTTTCTAGTAGTTTTTATAGCTATTGATTCTTTCATATTTATTATGATATTCTTTTAAACAATATATGACAATTTAAGTTTGAAGTTGGCAATTGTAACTCATTAGTAATGAATTATGAATATGATGCTTCATGAAAGTTGAAAGTTGTTTCATTTCATTTCATTTTATAACATTTCATTTCATGTTAGATATTATTTGTTGTAATGGTCACACTTAGCTTACAAGTACAACTCTAGTGATCAATGATGATAAATGTTATATATTGAATTTTGAAATCTTGAAACTTTAAGATTGATGAATCATGAGACTCAATATATTGTAAGTGTTGGCATTATGATGCATGTATTGTACTTGATGGCAACCCACTTGCAGCAGAACATCTCACTTATATATAACTAGATGAATCTACAGAAGAGAAATCAGATGTGACAAAATACATGGGATGCAGGGCAGCTCAAAGCATTTAGTTCAGATGCAATGTACAATGACAACTTATTATGATGACAGCTCACTGTATGGCAACCCACTAACAGTATGGCAACTCACTAAGATGGCAGATCACAGTTCAGGCTCTTAGAATGGAAGAAAATGAGGCCCGCAGGTTCCTTTTGACAAAGTTGCGTACATACGCAGGTGCACCGTTCAAAAGGTGCATACATATCCGCAGGCGCACCGATCAAAAAGGTGCGGACGTTCAGTAGCACGCACTTTCATGCAGAGAAAAGCGCACGTGTGGGAAATCTTATGGTTGGTCCATGGTATTTAGTCCGACAGTTTTTGAACCTATGGTTTTGGTCCTTGGTTTTGCATCTAAAGTATTGATCCCTGGTATTGGGTCCCTAGTATTGGATCTCTATGGTTTTGGTCCATGGTTTGAGTAAGGCCTAGACTATAAAAGGGAAGGAGATCATTTGGCTAGAGAGTAGTGATGAGTTGAATATCTTGAGAAGAGTAAGATCTGAAAAACTGGTGATCTGTTGGTGAGTTATAGCTGAACCTGAATCAAGGAGGAACCCGAGTATTACAAGATGGTTAAGATCTACTGATGGGTCGAGATCTCTTTGACGCATGATCTATAAATCTAATAATTTGGGTATGCAGGTTGACGCATGATCAGATCTATAAATCTGATAATTTGGGTACGCAGGTCCGACACAGCGCAGGTGCGGATACCCGCAGTTTGTGAGACAGCGCAGGTGCGTATACCCGCAGATCCGACACAGAGCAGGCGCGGATACCCGCAGTTTGTGAGACAGCGCAGGTGCGTACACCCGCAGATCTGACACAGAGAAGGCGCGGATACCCGCAGGTTTCTATTGGTGAAGTTGCGTACCTTTTATTGAAATATGTTTTAGCTGCTTCTGTCTATTACTGCAGTGTTCTGGGTTCTGAAGTGATGTCTGGTTACTGGTACTGTGTTCTGATAACAGCATTCTGAGAAGTGATTGATTGATTGATTATGTTTAGCTTCAGTATTGATGGATGAGATCTATAATGGATCAGGTTCATAATGACTTATCTTTATGTGATCTGATGGACTAGATCTGGTTGCTAACACACATATTATCCTTGTATATGTAATGATCTGGTGATTGGGTGATTTAGAAGATTGATTGATTATGTGCTTCAATGATATTGATGGGTCCAGTATGAAAATTGGATGAAACGTGGCCTTCAGATTATGATGATGTGTTCCATGAGTATCCAGTCTGAAAATGTATGAAACGTGGTACATGGAGGATGAAAGTGAATGTTGTATCCCTCTGTAGGTCAACACCTACGTACTAGTACATCAGCTAGTACAAGAGCAAAGGGGGTGGTAGCTCCCTTCCAATAGAAGCTAGAAAACGAGTAAAGGTTGTAGCATTTCAGTAAGCTGGCACCTACGTACTAGTACATCGGCTAGTACAAGAGCCAAAGGGGGTTGTAGCTCCCTTCCAGGAGAAGCTGGAGAACGAGAGAAGGTTGTAGCCTTCTGCAGGTTGAAGCCTGTGTACTGGTATAAGACTGCACCAACACAGAATCATTATAAAAGAAATTTCTACTTGAAAGAAAATAGAGACATATTGCAGCAAGTGGTTTTCTCCCACATTGGGTTTCCACCTTATATCATGGTGTTCATGTGTGCTTCTTGTGTGTGATGATCTGTTCTATTTTACCGCTCCTATTTACTGTTCATATGATTAATAATGTTCGGATACACTCATTAAGGATCAACTAACTGAATCATAAGTTTGTTGGATATACGCTTATGAATCTTAATATGGAAATGAAAAAAGTCACATTGATTTAATAATACTGATTCACCCCCCTCTCAGTATTATTTCGAACAATTGGTATCAGAGCAGGTCCTTTGGTAGAAGCTTGATCGCTTGAAGGAGATCCGTCGAACAATGGGAAAGAAGCTTAAGAAAAAAGCACCTAAGAAGAAGAATGCATCTCAGAAGAGCTATGACAGTGGGAGAATCGATTGGGGGATATGTGGAAGAAGCACTTCAGATTCAGAATCACTTCAAGATGAAGATCTATCAGGTATAAATTTGTTATCCTCTGGTGATACATCTATTTATCCATTTGAAGACAATGAAAGCGATAGCGAAACAACTGAATTTGCTCTTATGGGTGAGCAAGAAAGATATCGAATAGAGGCAGTATTTAAAAGACTTACAGACAAAATTAGAGACCAACAAGATCTATTGAACAAAAGGGAATGTGCCTTCAAAGAAGAAGCTACCAAACTAAAGGCTCAACTAGAGGAAGGTAACAAGGTAAGGAAGCTGTTCAAGGAAAAGGAAGATCAATGTCAAAAGTTGCAGGATGAAGTAAATGAAAGGAGCACAATAATCAAGAAACTCAGAGATAGATCCAGTTACTATGAAAGGCTTGAAGCTACGATCCTCTCGCTAAAGGAAGATCTTGAAGAATCAAAGAAGCAGAATAAAGAACTACTCCAAGCTCTTGAAAAACAAGAAAACGAAGTTCTTGAATTAAGACATCAGTTGGAAGAAGGAAGAAAAGTTGAAGAAAACATGAAGAAGCAGTATCTTGAAAAGGAAGAGCAACATTAGGTTGAGGTAAATATTCTAAAAGATAAATTAGAAGAAAAGGATAAGCTCTTACGATTTCAAGATAGTACTAAGATTTTGGATGATATTCTTAGTAGTCAAAGGTCTCCTGCTATCAAAACTAGTCTTGGTTTTCATGAATCTGTTGAAGGAGAATCTAGTTCACAAAGTAAGATAAGGAACTCTAATGCAAAATCTGAAATGCTCCAGAAGGAGATGAGAGGTCAATCCCATCATCAACCAAGGAAAGAAATTCTTCAAAGAAAATCTTTTACTCCTCCAATGAACAATGTTGAATGTTATGTATGTCATAATCTTGGACATGTTGCAGCCAGATGCAGAAGAAGAATGGTTCAAGACCATCAAGCAGAAAGATCATCACGTTCCAGGTACTTTAAGGGATATTGCTTTGCTTGCAACATGTTTGGTCATAGAGTTGTTGATTGCTATAGAAGGAATATGAAACATATAAGATGTTATGCATGTAACAAGCTTGGACATATAGCAAAGGAATGCAGGAACAAAGTACGGGCATCACACCAAAAGGAGAAAACATCATCACACTTGAAGATATGGAAGAAGAAGGAAGTACAGTCAGAAAAATATGGCACAGCACAATCAGAGGAAGCTGGAAGTGTAAAACTTCAGTGTTCTCAATCTCATACGCAAGTTTCATAAAGGGAGGTCGCGTATATACGCGAGTTAGTTACTGCACAGTCGTGTATATGTCAATTTGAGGAAAAGCAGTAGGGACAAGCTCAGAAAAAGGGTCTGATATGATTCAGTCCATTATTTGCTCTGTTTGATAATGGTTACAATCTGCTGATGGTGTGTGGAAATGTCTTGACACTTGTAAGATGTTTTAATGTGTTTTGGATCCTAAATTAATGATGATGATGCCTTGATACTTCTTGCTGATATATGCATGATCAGATCTGACAGTGAACAGATGGCACAGGTTCAGGGGGAGCATATGCTTTTAATAATGCATTGTTGGCATTATGATTAGTAGTTCTTGATGATGAGTCTTCATATGCTGCTGTCGTCATATGCATAAAGATCATATAATACAGTTATGATGCAGGATTCCTATAGTTCTTGGCGCTCATAAGGATTGTTGCGATTGATGATATCAAGAAGTCTTGACAAATGATCTTGAGCTCAAGATACATAGTGTTGGATACATGGATGATTACTCAAAGTTGCATTGTTGGAGTCATGATGATATAATGATAGGTTGATACTTACATATGTTGATTGATGCAGATGTTCCCAAGTGATGATACTTGGATCATGCAGATCTTGATGTTGATGTGATGGTTGTGGTATTTCTCACATATGATATAATGTGAATGATTCTGGATGAAGTTGATGATGACATATCTTGTCACAGGTTGATGCCATCTACACTAATGGACATATACAGGTTGTTGGTCTGGATGCTGTTGACAGATGCTTATAGAGCAAATCATACACTATGTATGATAGTTGTTGAGGACTATCATGGTCTTATTTAGATGTTTGGTCTCTGTTATAAATGTCATGTAAAGGTCATATCAAGTCTCATGATGTAATAGTGTGTCTCTATCTATTGTAGTCATTTGATGAAATCTCTTCTGGTCATATGATGTAATTTGTACCCCCATGCATAGGAAGGATGATGAAATATTTCAGTCATGTATTTCTTTTATTATCAAGGTCATGTAACGGCCTATGTTGGTTTCCCCACTATGCCTGGGATGGATGATGTTATACTCTTGTGTTATCATGTGTAAACCTTGATGTATCCCCACTTGGTTGGGTGGATGAGTCAAGTTTGGTATATCCCCATTTTGGTGGGAGATGGATGTATGTATGAGTCTTTGGTGATAGGAAGGTCATTTATGATGTATAGAGTCATGTTCTTCTTGTAGAACATCTTTTTGCAGACCTTGCTTACAGTCAGGGGGAGCATGAACAGCACACTTCAGCAGAGCAGAGATTTCAGCATGTACTCAGAGGGAGCTTGGACAAATTGGTACACCTTGGCATATACAAAGGGGGAGCTTATTCAGAGATTTCAACAGGTACTCAGGGGGAGTATGGACAGCAGAATGTATATCAGGGAAGAGAGCATCTTGGTCCGCCCTTTGCCCTTGATGTCAAAGGGGGAGAGTGAGATGGTATGGTTGTTGCCATCAAGTCCAAAGGGGGAGATTGTTGGCATTATGATGCATGTATTGTACTTGATGGCAACCCACTTGCAACAAAACATCTCACTTATATATAACTAGATGAATCTACAGAAGAGAAATCAGATGTGACAGAATACATGGGATGCAGGGCAGCTCAAAGCATTTAGTTCAGATGCAATGTACAATGACAACTTATTATGATGACAGCTCACTGTATGGCAACCCACTAATAGTATGGCAACTCACTAAGATGGCAGATCACAGTTCAGGCTCTTAGAATGGAAGAAAATGAGGCCCGCAGGTTCCTTTTGACAAAGTTGCGTACATACGCAGGTGCACCGTTCAAAAGGTGCATACATATCCGCAAGCGCACTGATCAAAAAGGTGCGGACGTTCAGTAGCACGCACTTTCATGCAGAGAAAAGCGCACGTGTGGGAAATCTTATGGTTGGTCCATGGTATTTAGTCTGACAGTTTTTGAACCTATGGTTTTGGTCCTTGGTTTTGCATCTAAAGTATTGATCCCTAGTATTGGGTCCCTAACTTATTACTGCTGTCATAACCTATCCAAGCAATCTACAGTAACACCAACATACTTCTAGGTCATTTTCTCTACTTAATTTGAAAATTGAAATAGAAATATGTTGATTTTCTAATATTTCCTAAATTTGACCTGTCTTCTCATCTTGTGCACTCACATTTCATGATAACTTTTTAAAATCTTTAAATTTTTTAAAAGCCTTCTGTGGAACTTTAAAGCTTTGTGATCCATGAAACAAAAAAAAATCATTTATCATACACGCAAAATGAATATTCTATCTCAATGAACACAGGCAACAAATAAACAAACTTGTTCACACTGAAAAAGCAAAATCTAAATGGACTCAAAATTCTCTAACATTATCCTGTTCCACAAATTATTAACGAGAAGAGTTACGTGTATTATCCTTGTGAAATATGATTTATTCAAGAAAATATGCTTACAGATAAGATCATGTGGCAGGCCAAGACCAAAGTCATAGTCATTTCTGTGCCTCCGTATGAAGCACCAATACAATACTGAGAGCAGCATTATAACAAGCAGTGCAGCAGAGATACCCAACCCAATTTTAGCACCAACAGATAAGCCACGCTTTTCCCAAAAGTATGGACAATCTGGTAGAGATGGCACTCCACAAAGGCCCTGATTTCCAGACAAACTGAAAAATAGAAAGAGTGGCAGTTAGTTGATGAATGCAGACATAGCTACAAAAAACATGTCATAAACCAAAATTGTAATGCCTAATGCTAAGAACGAATGCAAAAGAATTCCCATAAACCGAGATATACTTGCTTGATGTAAGATCAAACCTACTAGACCTTCCATGCAAAATGAAAAAATACACAGAACTGATAAGTTAATTATTGTCCCAATGATTTAGGAAGAGGTAGCCAAACAAGTGCATAAAAAATTTAAGAAATAGAGGAAAAGGATTGACAGCATGGCTATGCATATAACTGAAATTGGTTGCCCAATAGAAAGCATGCATTATAATTAAAAGATATACTCAAGTAGCACAGAGAACAGATATGACAAATTTGTAAAATGAAATGCAACAAGGGAAACCTAAGCTCAAAAATGATAATTTATTGAAGCAGTAATCATGCTAGAGTCTATATATCAGCAAGATTTGGCTGTGTTGGTCTTCGCTGTGCAGAAATTCAGCAGCAACGTGGTTTTCTATACCATGCAATACAAAACTGTCAATGCATGGCTATCCTATGACATATGACTAGAGAAACATTGTGATCGAGCAATTTAAGGGGAAAGACTGAGACACTGGGGACTGCAGGCTTTGCAACAAGCTGCTTTGTGCATCCTGGAGAAAATGGCAATATAACTAGGAGGAGGCTGCCTGATCCTCCTACCTGACATATGATGGAAGAATTTTTCCCTGCTGCAAAAGGACAGCAACAAAAGCATTTCACAAAGAGGTAATTAGAGAAAATAATATGAAAAATACAAACATGAGATTATTTGTTGTTCCTGGATGTTTTTGTTACATTTATTTTGACTGTGGGAACACCATGATTGTATGTTCATGGCAGGTACAGGTTATACATTGTTGGTCTTTAAAACGCAACTATGGAAAGGTTAGTAGCCCTATCACAAAACAATACATCAATCAATACCTAACCAACGATTTTAGTCTATAAGATGCATGTTTTCATATCTATGGGATGTGTTATACGTCAGATTTTGTGCAGTGTACCCTACATTTTTCTATACCATACAATACAAAACTGTCAATGCATGGCTATCCTATGACATGTGACTAGAGAAATGTTGCAATCGAGCAATTTAAGGGGAAAGACTGAGACACTGGGGACTGCAGGCTTTGCAACAAGCTGCTTTGTGCATCCTGGAGAAAATGGCATTATAACTAGGAGGAGGCTGCCTGATCCTCCTACCTGACATATGATGGAAGAATTTTTTCCTACTGCAAAAGGACAGGAACAAAAGCATTTCACAAAAAGGTAATTAGAGAAAATAATATGAAAGATACAAACATGAGATTATTTGTTGTTCCTGACTGTTTTTGTTACATTTACTTTGACTGTGGGCACACCATGATTGTATGTTCATGGCATGTACAGGTTATACATTGTTGGTCTTTAAAACACAACTATGGGAAGGTTAGTAGCCCTATCACAAAGCAATACATCAATCAATACCTAACCAACAGTTTTAGTCCATAAGATGCATGTTTTCATATCTATGGGATGTGTTATATGTCAGATTCTGTGCAGTGTACCCTACATTTTTGTGTCAGATGTGACCCATCAAGAGGGCAGATCGTCGTATCTTTTGTATCATGATGAGACAAAAGTGTGACTATTGCTGTAATCATGTATTATATTGGCCATGCTTTGATGACTTATGTACAAGTGTCTGGCATAGGTGGTAGCCCAAACATCCTTGTAGTCCCCATCTCAAGACATGCATTGTCTTTATGGCTATGGTTAACTAAGCCCCTCATGTCAGTAACTATTGAATTTCGGTTAACATGTTCTTTGCTTAGGTCTATTACTTCAATGATTCATATGAGCCCAAGATTAATTCCATTTCTTTCAATAGTAATCACATAAACTGTTATTCCACTGGCAGTAATTGAAGAAAGAACATAAGTAAACATATTCAGAGGGCAAGCCAAGACAAGAGAACACAAGAATTGGCACAAGCCAGGGAAAAACCCCAAGATGGGGAAAACCCTTGATCAAATCTTCTTATTATTAATATCAAATGTTCAGCAGAGAAAGAGAGAGAGAGAGAGTACAATCAATGTCAAGGTTGACTTGCCAATATGATGACCAGAACCACTGACCATATGCCAAATATACAGCCCAGACAAGTTTGCAACTCTGTCTTCAAATAATAGCAGACAATCTCTGCCCTAACCAGTAGACAACAGTATTCAAACCTGCAACAAAATAGGTTCCAAAATGAGCTCGGTCCTGGTTCACTTAAAGTGGCTTCCTTTGCTGATTATGATGAGGCCAAGACAGTCCCAAAATGAGCAGTGAAGCCTGTTCAAAGAGATGAAGAATTCTGTGGTTGAATGTCTACAGTTAGGGCTTGTAGATATATAGCCAAGATAGCCCAGATCTTGTGAGAATTGCTGTGTTCCTCCCTTCAGGCAAATCTGATCTCATTCAGCTATGGATCTCGGCTACAAACAACTCCCATCCAGATTCCACGTCTACTTGTCCTTGGGGTTTAGATCTGCAGCCTGTTCTGCTCCTCAGAACAGCTTTTTGGCCCCTTGTTCAAGACTCTCAGGGCCTGCGGCCCTCCTGAAATGATTACAAGAAGATGCGGCCTTCTCAACAAAGGAGAGAGCTCACAAAATTCACTGTCCTGACCTGCGGCTGCCTCTCTGCTTCAAGCTCGGACCTGTTGAACTAAGAATACACCAAAACAAACCCAATACTTGTCCTCCTAGCTCCTTCAAGCTGCAGCTACCTCAGCGATACATTAGAGCCCCTTGAATTGTGTCAAATGAGGTTGAAGGATACCTCTATATATAAAAATTGGTGAGGGTCAAGAGACATGACGTATGGGCTTTACGAGACTACATGTATGAGAGGCCGACCTTGACAATTTGAATATAAATTCAAAAACATATTTCTCCCTATCCAAATTCGATGATCTTTAAGTCGATTTTGGTCCTCTCGAGAAGAGGAATTCAATGAAATAATCATCTTCATCAAATGAATTGTCCAAAGTGGAATTTGGCCCTAGTTGCCAATTTTAACAGTAACTCACCATCATGTCAGCTAGTCATTATGAAATGGGTAGGTGTGCCAACATCTTGGGATGCATCTACTAGACACATGGTCGAGGGGAACGTCTAGTCGCATACACTTCCTTTCCTCGTATGTAAAGCATTGAGCATGTTATAAAAGTTGTCATACCTATATGGGAGCACACCTATCTTATGCCCTAGCATGGACCTTCAACCCCAAACCCTTCCCCCAATATTATGTATTATCACAACTTGGCAATCGGCACTTGATCAGTCTATAGTTGCTCATGCATTTTCACATTTCTCAAGGAAATGCCACAAATCCTAAGGAAGTTCGTGTTCCCCAAGGCACTAGTGACAACTCTGAGCTAGCAATGGAATATTTATGCATGCACATGATTTCAGGGCCAATTCACATTTGTGGACACTATGACAGTTGGGGGGTGTTTTTTGACTTGATGTGATGTGGAGGATCACTTTCCATGCCTTGTGGAAGATCTTTGCTTTGAGATAAGGATGTGGTCACACCTTGGAGGCACCTTTTCAGCATCCATGTGCACATTTAGAGGAGTCGTCTACTCCTTGGGGTATTTTTCACTCTTTCTATGAGGTTGTTCCACATTAGGAGGCTCAACGTTTGCACATTTTCTGCTTAGGATGATACTTCACCATGTTTTAACACTTGGAATATGCTTTTCAAAAGGAAGCTTCTACCCCAAGTCGATTTCATCATTTGTGGGACAACCCCTCTCTTGGAGGGTTTATGTACATGTGGCATGATTTACTTTAGTTTGACATAGTCTTCCTCCTCATTTAAATGACAAGTCATTTTTTGTAATTCTCCCAACCTACTTTTAGGGAGATAGAAAATAATAAAAAAAGAGAGATAGAAGCCTCATCTATAAATAAATGCTCTGCTCTCATTCCAAATTGTTGTGAATTGTTGGATATCATTTGAGAATACAACTTCTTGAAGATCTACTTTTCTGAGGTTTTGTTGTCAATTTTTGGAGTTCTTTCATTCTTGGTTGTCTTCTTGGTGCGTTAATGATTTTTTGTGATAAGTTCAAGACTTCCACTAGCTTTCGAGTTCAATCAATTTGCAAAGTAAGTCTACCATTTGGAGGGAAGACATCTAGGGTTTATTCTCTTAAATCTTCCATTGTTGGTTTAGTAAGTGCTCCATCTCGTCATCTTTTTCCATAATTGATTTTGTTGGTTAAGGTTTTCCCTTTGAGGAATCTATTCTGATAAGGCGTTGGTCTTCCTACCTAAACTTGATTTGATAAGAGATTGTTCTACCCTAAGGTATGTATTATATTCTTTGCATGATTTTTGACACACAATGTTCGCTTTTGGCAGTTTTACGATGCATGGTATTTCAGCCCATGGTTTTCTAAATCTATTTAAGGAATTATGGTTGTAATTTAATCCACGTCAATGGATTAAGGGTTTTGGATGACGTGGGATCCTATATATTGTATTTTAAACAATGAATTTGATTAATGATAAAAATTAAAGGTGTGCTTCTAAACAGTTATTTGGTTTTCCCATTTTGGGTTTGTTACCACAAAATCTAGGAAGCCCTGGAGAGGGAAACCCTACAAGACAAGAGCTAGACAAAGTGTTAACAATGGGCTAGAGACTCACCTTAGCCGAAACCCCCTACTCCTTACGGAATTTCACAGATGGGGGGAATCTCGATAAGGAGTCACTTAAAATAGATATGCTAGGTATAAGGCACAAAGTGATTAAACTAGAGCTCATTCAAGAGAGAGGCTCAATATTGGTTCAAAGCTTCAACAAAGCAAAACACTCTCTGTGAAAATCCCTAAATATCAAGGTTCAAGACCTAGGGTTTTGAGGTTTTTCAATGGTGACACGTATTCACAAGGTCAAGAACAAAGAGAAAGGGTTTCTTGCAAAGATAATTAGCTATTCCAAGGCTCATGAAACCCTCAAGAAAGTCATCAAGTTGAGGAAGAAAAAACTAGGGTTTCTCTCTTCGAGCAAGTGTTGATTTGGGGTAGCATCAGATGTGCTCTCGCCATGAAAATTGGTGGAGAAGCTAAAGCATATGAGATCTCCCAGACCCAGAAATGGTTTGGGCAGATTCTAACCAGTTTGGGAGATATTAAAATAATTAATATTTATAATGAAGTTCCTAAGGCTAAACTTAGTAAAAATAAAATATTAATGGGTATTAATATAAAACTGGGTTAGAAGGTTCCAAAAGTCATGGATCAAGCCAAATCTAATCTTAGCCGTTGATTAGAGATTTAATCTCAGACATTGAAGGACCAACGAAAAAAGTATAAGAAGTGGCTTGAGGGTCAGTTGGAGAATATACTAGAGTGATCAGTCATTCATTTTGCTAGAGCGGGGTTGCTAAGCAAAATTGAATCACTCACTGATCAGCAACGAGGGGTAGTGAGTACGAGGCAGAGAAGCAGGGACAATACTAGGAGACCAGCACAGAAGCAGAGAGAGCAAGAGCAGCAGTCAGTCTAGGCTGCGCAGAGGCAGCAAAGAGCCCAGAGAGATTGCGTCATCCACGCAAAGGACAGAGGGAGTGACGCAAAGGCTCCCAGAGGCTGCGCAGTGCCTCAAAGGGATGAGGCAAAGAGTCTTGGGGCTGATGCAGGGCAGCAGGAGGCTAACACAGAGGCCAGAAGGGCCAGCGCTGAGCTTCAGTTGTGCCAAATAGGGTTTCGTGGGACAAGTTTTCTAAATACTTGTTTCTGAATATAGAGGTATTCCTGTCGTGTATTTTTCTTTGTTCAGTGAGCAGGTTAGGCACCCAGTTGTACTCAGAAAGACTGCATAATAATATAACCCTCTAAATAGTTGCACCGGTTTTCCCGCATTGGGTTCTTCTGGTGACATTTGTCCAAAAATAACGGTGTCACTTGTGTGCTTGTTTTCTTTCAGTTGATGATCTGTAGATGTTGTGACTGTATTGTGTTTATTTTGGTATTTAATGTATTAAATAACTTGTTTGATTTTTAAACAAGTAGAAGAAATAAACCAG
Source organism: Pinus tabuliformis (assembly GCA_031772625.1). Classification (NCBI taxonomy): domain Eukaryota; kingdom Viridiplantae; phylum Streptophyta; class Pinopsida; order Pinales; family Pinaceae; genus Pinus; species Pinus tabuliformis. Next base: position 988,118,399 of record CM062813.1, read on the forward strand.
CAGAATACAGATTAATTTTCTAACGAATAGACTTAGAAAATTCAACATGGTATTAGAGCGTGGTTGCAGATCACAGGAAAACTGAAGGCATCAACTTACCAGAGCATTTGCAACAGATTCAACTGTCCCCAGTGACAAAGTTGATCCTTGCAAAAAGCAACAAAGGAAGGAGTGATGCAGAGGGACTACATCATCAGTCTAGGCCAGAGAGAGGCAGCGCAGAGGCTGAGGAGGGCAAATACAGGCTCATGCAGAGCCACACAAAGGCCAGGAGGGCTGACGCAATTGGCTAAGGGAGTTGTTTTGCCGATGTTTGGATTGCGCAGAGCCAAGAGGCTCAATCCTTCAGTTGCTAGGGCATAGGAGGCTATGGGTAGTTTGTGGAGCGAAGCTAGTGGGGTACTATGGCTAGAACGGTACCTAACAATGAAAGACCAAGGTGGAGGGAGTAGCTTCCGAGGCGAATTTCTAACCAAGGAATCTGGATCAGCGTTGTAGTTACATAGATGATCGAAGTGGGGCAACTTGACGTTAGCAGAAGGATTTCCAAGAGGGAAATCAAGACTCAGAGGGAGTCTAGAAGAGAACTTCCAGACGGGAAGTAGAGAGGCTCGGAGGAGTCGTCAGAGAAGAGCAGCGAGATGGTCATGAATGGGCTAAGAGATCAGGACAGGCTGGACGGAGCATCCAACTTTGTGTTTTGGAAAGCCAGGATCTTGTCCATTCTGGATAGACATCACATCAAGGGCTTCATCCCGAGAGTGATAGCTATCCCAGTTGACCCGGTAGCTAATGAGAGGTAGGAGGAGGCAATGGCTAAGGCTAAGTGCATCATCCTTGATTGGGTCAAGGATCATGTGGTACCACATATTGCCGAGAAGGAAACGGCAAAGGAGATGTGGGGCACCTTGAAGACATTATACTAGCATACTTCCATGCAGAGGAAGATGCTCCTAGAGAATCAGCTAAGGCATACCAGATGCAGAAGAGAGAGGAGATAAATGTCTTTCTCAGTCGGTTGAAGGAGATCCGTGATCAACTAACTTCCATAGGGGCCACGCCGGATGAGGAATTAATAGTGAGAACCGCACTTAACACAGTTTCCGAGGATTGGGAGGTATTTCTCCAAAGCATACTGGGCAAGACGAGTCTTCCGGATTGGAAAGAACTGTGGGCAGCTATTCGTCAAGAAGAGATCAGACGGCTGACCAAGGCAGGGAGTAGCGGCAAAGGGGTCAAGATCAAGAAGGAGGAAGAAGAGGATGAGGCTCTAGCATCTACAGGAAAGCAGGAGAAGAGGAAGAAGAAGGACCTCCCCATGTTCAAGTGCTTCCATTGTGGGGAACTCGGTCATTTTGCGAACCAATGTCCAAGGAAGAAGAGTAAGGGAGAGGCTTCTGACTCAAAGACAACACCAGCGAAGGCAAAGAAAGAAGTCGAGGAGGATGACAATTGTGCCATGAGTGCTCGTGTGCCACTTGAGAAGAAGTGGGGAGACATCAAGCTGTAGTCAAGAGGACTACAGGTGATGAGGGGCAGGATCCTTGAGGTACCCAACCTCTTGGATTATACCTTGCTACAGGAGCCCCGAAGAGGAGTAGCAAGACTGGCGGATGTCGGTAGAGACGAATGCGGATGAAGCGACAGAGAGTGCTACAGTGCAGGAGTCCCTCAGCAGAGTGAGGCTAGCAGGCTGCAACAATGCGAGAGGCATGAGACTATTGCACCAGTGTAGGATGGCACAGAGAGGTGTGCAACGGTGCGAGATGCAGGGAGTTGTTGCAGCAGCGCAGAGGTCAGTAGAGGGAGCACTTGTTAGTGGCAGAGGGAGCTTCAGCATCGGGAGTGTTTCTAGCCTGACAAGGATGTCAGAGGTTGGGTGGATCAGTTACTTACTTCTCAGTAATTGAGTTGCAATGCAATAGCAGTATGCAATAGCACGATGCAGCATGATGAGAGGGGATGTAGTGCTGGGAGGATGGACTAGCAGCAGCACGAATGCAGAGGGAGCTACCGTACCGATGTAGTAGTGGCAGTGGCAGTGGCAAGGCCATGGGCAGCAACACAGGATGCAGCAGTGCAGAGGATGTTGGGCGGGGAGGCCTAGCATCAGCACAGGGGCTGATGTTGTATGATCAAAGCACTGTTCAATGTGGAGTATTACTAGAGCACAGTCCTCGCTAAGAGGGAGTGTTGATTTGGGGTAGCATCAGATGTGCTCTAACCATGAAAATTGGTGGAGTGGCTAAAGCACATGAGATCTCCAAGACCCAGAAGTGCTTTGGGCAAATTCTAACCGCTTTGGGAGATATTAAAATAGTTAATATTTTTAATGAAGTTCCTAAGTCTAAACTTAGGAAAAATAAAATATTAATGAGTATTAATATAAAACGGGGCTAGAAGGTTCCAAAAGTCATGGATCAAGCCAATTAATGAGTATTAATATAAAACTGGGCTAGAAGGTTCCAAAAGTCATGGATCAAGCCAAATCTAATCTTAGCCATTGATTAAACATTTAATCTCGGTCGTTGAAAGACCAACGAAAAAAGTATAAGAAGAGGCTTGAGGATCAGTTGGAGAATACACCAAAGTGATCAGTCATCCATTTTGCTAGAGCGGGTAGAGCGGGGTTGCTAAACAAAGTTGAATCACTGATCAGCAGCGAGGGGCAGTGAGTACAAGGCAGAGAGGGGGGGACAATACTAGGAGACCAGCACAGAAACAGAGAAAGTGAGAGCAGTAGTCAGTCCAGGCTATACAGAGCCCAGTAGAGGCAGCGCAGAGCCCAGAGAGATTGTGTCATCCACGTAGAGGGTAGAGGGAGTGATGCAAAGACTCCCAGAGGCTTCACAGTGCCTTAGAGGGCTGACGCAGAGAGTCTTAGGGCTGACGCAAGTTAGCAGGAGGCTGACACAGAGGCCAGAAGGGCCAACGATGAGCTTCAGTTGTGCCGAAGAGGGTTTGGGACAGGTTTTCTGAATACCTGTTTCCAAATATAGAGGTATTGTTGCCGTGTATTTTTCTCTGTCGAGTGAGCCGGTTAGGCACCCAATTGTACTCAGAAAGACTACATAATAATATAACCCTCTGAATAGCTGCATCGGTTTCCCCGCATTGGGTTTTTCCAGGGACATTTGTCCAAAAATAACCGTGTCACTTGTGTGCTTGTTTTATTTCAGTTGATGATCTATAGATGTTGTGATTGTATTGTGTTTATTTCTGTATTTAATATATTAAATAACTTGTTCGATTTTTAAACAAGTAGAAGAAATAAACCAATAGAATACAGATTAATTTTCTAACAAAGAGACTTAGAAAATTCAACAACAAGACCTAGGGGAAGAGATTTTATGGATGAAATTTGAGTGGATGCCCACCAAAATGATAGGTCACATAGAAAAGACCTACCTCTTGATGTTTAGGCTTCCAAACCACCAAAACGCATCCTCCCTTAAATTTCGCTCCAAGCCCTAGTTTTCCTCTCTAGCCTTAAAAAGACCAAATTTAGCGAGAGAACATTATGGAGAAAACTTTTAGATGATCAACAAAGACTTGGACTACTACCTTTTCCTCTATGCACATGGACTCAAGGATGTGATAGATAAGCCAAATTTGTTGCTAAGGAGGCCGAAAATTGACTCTCTAGGTATGAACCTCTAGTATTTACCCACTTCTAAGGAAAATGGAATTTGATGGAGAGCTATAAGAATTCCTCCACTAGGAACATTCATTATGTGATATACAATGAGTAACATATGCAATTCTCAATTAGATAGCCTTTCAAAAATTAATTTTCAACGATTAGGGCACAAATAAGCATAATCTAGAAGCAACAATTCCCTACATTAGACAATTTCAAAATAAAATTCATCAACAGTAGGCACTTACAAGTTAATATGCAGTATATCTATCCATTCAACAAAGAAATAGCTATAAAAATAATCCAAAATAGCTTCCAAACATCAAAAATCTCCAAAAGCCAAGAAGGAACAAGTGTTAATTCTCTTATGAGGTCCCAATTCTCCAAGTGGTGATGATGAGAGATTGGAATGATCTCTCTCCAATTTATGCATGTCTAATGAATTCTAATTTAACCTAAAAGCCCCTCCATGTTGTAAAATGACGGGAAAGACTAAGTAAGATTACAAGCCAACCTCATAGCCAATGTAAAACATAGAATTAACCCCCAAAAGAGCTCGAAATGTTGATGTCATGTAAGCCAATGTAAAACATAGAATTAACCCCCAAAAGAGCTTGAACTGTTGATGTCATGTAAGCCAATGTAAAACATAGAATTAACCCCCAAAAGAGCTCGAAATGTTGACGTCATGCATGCGTAGGCCTTTCTAGGGCATGCATTGGGTTCCTCCAATGCCAAGTTGAGTGTAGAGGGCTACAAAAATCCAAATCTAGGGGTTGGCCCCTCAATCTCCATGCAAATCATCCTTTGGACCCGTGTTTTGCATTTGGGGCACAAAATAGATCTCATGGGTCTCCGGGTGATGGAATAGGTTGGTTTTGCTAAAGCATTGAGGGCTCAGAGGATGGTGTTACCCCTCCCATGTCTCAAGGGGTGAGACAAACCTCATCTATGCCTTCGATTAGTTTCCAAACCATGTATACACTACTATGTTGTGTTAGTTTTTGTAGCATCAAAGGGGTTTCTAGCCACGAAATTTGGTAGAGATGCTAGAATACATGAGATCTCCAAGACCTAGTAATCGCTTTTGGAAATTCCATCTAGAAATGACTTGATTAGATTATCAACCAATTCTTAATGTTTCCTAAGTCTAAACTTAGGAAAACTGGTTAGTTAATCAATATTAATTAAGTCAATGTGAGAATCATCTAGAAACTCACACAGAACTATTCCAAGATAATCCTTACCACTGATTAAGTTTTAATCTTGGTCGTTGCTCCAACAGTGGATTACAAGAGGAAGTCGATAGGCACTTGGAGAATACACTCGAGAACACCAGAAATTCGATTTCCTTGGCATATTGATTTCCAAGAGTAACAGCAGTCATTTGTCGAAGAGCCAGAGAGCGAAGCAATGAGTGAGGGGTAGGGACAGTGAGTCCGGACAAAGTTTTCCAAATCTGGAGAGGTTGCAGCAAGAGGGTCGAGTTATTCCTAGTGAGGCAGCACAAAGCAATGCGCAGTTGCTTCAGATTGCCAGTTCAATTTGCTGGAGAGAAATTTGTTCTCTGCTCCAGTGATCGGGCAAAGGTTCCAGAGTGCCAGACAGAGGATTTCCTCAGCAAAGGCAGGAAAAAAGACTTCATCAGAAACTGGTTGGAGGCTTGACGTCAAAGAGACTGCGTAGAGCAGCACAGAGGCTTTAGAAGGCCGAATTACCTAAAGGCGGGTTGTTTTGGGATTGCTTGTTGAGGAAGGGTAATTCCCTTCAATAATTTTTGCCCAAATATTATTGTTGTTACGATTGTCAGTGTTGATTTTTGGTAGCATCAGATGTGCTCTAGCCTTGAAATTTGGAGGAGAGGCTAAGGCACATAAGATCTCCAAGACCCAAAGATCGTTTTGAGAAATTCCACCCAGATGAGGAATTATTAAAATAATTAATATTTTTAATGGGTTTCTGAGTCTAAACTTAGGAAAATAAAGATATTAATGGGTATTAATAAAGATAAAGGTGAGAAGCTTCTAAGAGACGAGGATCGAGTCTGTTTTAATCTTAGCCATTGATTAGAGACTTAATCTCGGTCGTTGATTCATCAACAGGAAAAGTATAACAGAAGACTTGAGGATCATTTGGAGAGACACCGGCAAATACTCAATATCTCTAGGAAAATCGATTCTCAAGTAAAGGAGATCGATTTCAAAGGGAGAGTTGCTGGGTGGAGGAAGAGGAGGGCATCAACTGCAGGCAGTGAGAGAGGAGGAGGTGACACAGGAACAGTGGGAGATAGCGCAGAGAGAGACGCAGTGCAAAGAAGAGACACAGCACTCACGCAGAGGGACCCAAAGCCACTCTGTTAAAATTGGCAACTAGGGCCAAACTCCATGTGGGTCATCTTATTTATGGCCGCTGATATTTTTCTTGGATTCCTCTCGTCGAGAGGTGTAGGATTGATCTAATGATCATCCGATTTCGACAAGTATTTACGGAGATATGAATTTATTTGTGTTTTCTTGACAAATTGTCAAGGTCAGCCAACAGCTAAATGTGTGGCACACATGCTCAGCATTTCATATAAATACAAGTGAGGTTGAGGCATTATTCACTCAACTCATCTCTCACATTCTTCTCTACTTTGTCAATTAGGTTTACACACAAGGAGAAGGCACACATGTAGGAAGAAGGAAGGATGAAGTTGGAGGACGCAGAAGAACACAAGAAAGAAGGACGCAGATCTATTTGGCTGCGTTGAATTTGACTAGGGCTACAGCAAGACGTTTTGACCAGCGTTGATCTTTCTTGAGTGCAGTTTTGGTGAGGGTGTCTCTCCTAGGTAGGCCGTAAATTTTGGCACACAAACCGAGGCATTCTGACCTTTGGTTTTACTAGCGTTGGCTGCACTAGTTTGCAGCAGCAAGTTGACTTCAGATTGACTGTGTTTGACTCGGTTTCTCGGGCTATTTATGCGCTGCCTCTTCTTGTTGTTGGAGGCCTAGCTGACTGGGATATTGACCAAGTATATTGGAGGTCATTTCTATTTTGTTTGACCAGCTTTGACTTTTTTGGTTAGGGTTTGTTGGTGTTTTCCCAAAATTACAGATTTATGTATTTGTATTATTTCTCTCTCTGCTGAACTATTGAAGATTATAGAAGAATTGATCAAAGGGTTTCCCCACATTGGGGTTTGTCCCTGGCTAGCCACCACATCTGGTGTCCCTTGTCTTGGCTTGTTTTCTGTCAATCTATTAATGTTCTATCAGCACTTTACTATATGTTAATGTGATTGCTTAACAGTGGCTAATAAGAAGAAATTGAAGTAAACTACACTAGGCATAAAACATACCATAAATTAACATGGTATCAGAGCTGAAGTGAAGACAAACCCCAAGCAAGAGCAAGAACAAGAGCAGTCACCGAAGGTTGTTGAAGCAATCTTAAAGACTTCATGGGGTCCTCATCACACTTCCCGCTGAAGACAAGCTCCATGAGAAGTTTGACTATCCCGGATGGAAGATGTCTCTCGATCTAATATTAGAAGAGCAGGAAGTGTTAGACCATTTAAAAGGCAGAATCACTGAGCCTCCATCAAATGCATTTGTTGTTGCAAGGAACAAGTGGACTAGGGGTGAAGTCAAAGCAAAGAAGATCATGCGGTACTCTATCGACAAGCGCCTGGTGGCCTACGTTTCCGAGCTGACCACCTCCAAGGAAATCTATGATAGACTGGTAAGATTATTTAAAGTTAGTGATGCAAATCAAGTTTTGTTCCTTAAGAATAAGCTGAAGGGAATTAAGAAGGGAAAAGATGAGAATATGCAAGCCTACTTCTTAAGGATCACCGAGATCAAGAATGATCTCCTATCAATTGGGGAAGCCATTCCTGACAGGGAACTGACCATCACAACTCTTGGGGGGCTCCCATGCGAATGGTATGTATTCAAAACCACTCTTCGCAACAATAATGTAATTTCAGGATTTGGGAATTGATGGTGAGATGCATTCAAGAAGAGACAAGGATGGAAGAGCAAGAAATGCCTGCATTTAGAGGCAATCCCGTTGCTTTCTCCTCCCATGCTAAAAGGAGAAATAATTCCAGGGCAAAATCTAAGGGAAAGGCCGAACCAGAAGGTGGAAGGAAAGGAAGATGTTTCATTTGCAACAAAATTGGCCACTATGCGAAAGAGTGTCCTGATAGAAAGGACGCATCTCGTGACGATATCAAAATCACTCCAAGGGCAATTCCAACAACAATCAAAGGAAGGGCAGGTTCAATGGCAAAGGAAAGAGAAATGTCGTAAATCAAGGAAGTGGTCAACCCTCCAAGAAGGCAACAAACTCCAGGTATGAATCTAGCATTGTTAACAATAAGCAAGATGAATATTATTTGATATCGGGCCTCTCTACTACTTCTCCTCCGGACTCGTTGCGCAATTGGCTTATTGATAGTGGTGCCTCAAGGCACTTCACGGTTACAAAGAAGCTCTCTCTAATCTGATCGAGAAGGAGACCAACCTGGAAATTATTCTTCGAGACAACTCGAAATATCCCATGAAAGGTGTAGGGAATTCTCTTTAATTGAATCAGCGTAACACAATTCACATACAAGAAGTCTTATATGTACCTGATCTCAAGAAGAACCTGGTGTCCATTTCCGCAATGGAAGACAAAGGCTACAAGGTGGCCTTCATCGATGGCAAGGTACGTGTATGGAAAAAGAATTTTAAAGATGCTTTCACTCTTGGGTTTCGAGTTGACTCTTTATATCAAATCGGAGGAAGTCCGGGGTTGTCATATCTGGTGACACATCTCTTCAGTCCGAACTATGGCACTGGAGGTTTGCTCACCTTTATTATAAATCTCTACCCGATGTGAGACAAATGGTCACTGCGATGCCCGAGTTCAAAGTAGAGCAAGGTGTATGTCCTAGGTGTGCCAAAGGAAAACTCAAAAGGGGACCATTCCCCTCAAGCCATAGCAAGTCTTCTGGTATATTACAAATGGTTCACTCTAACATATCTAGTATGATGCCTGTGAACTCCTTGGGAGGATCGTTATATTACCTCACCTTTACAGATGATTATTCTCGCAAGACTTGGATATACTTCTTGAGAAAGAAGGATGAAGTGTTCTCCTGGTTCCGTAACTTCAAAGCCATGATCGAGAATCAAACAGAGAAGAAGATCAAGATCTTAAGGACTGATAATGGGGCCGAGTATGAATCCAATGAGTTCCATGACTTTTGTAAGGAAGCTGGCATTAAGAGGGAGACCACAACACCATACACTCCTGAGCAAAATGGTGTGGCAGAAAGGAAGAATCGTACGATTATGGAAGTTGTTCATTCCATGCTCCATGATCAAAGGCTTCCGAAGTTTCTTTGGGCCGAAGCTGCAAATACTGTCGTATATGTTCAAAACCGATGCCCTCATCAAGCATTGGATTCCAAGACTCCTAAATAGATGTTCATTGCTAAGAAACTTGATGTATCTCATTTTAGAATATTTGGAAGTCTTGTTTATTTTCATGTGCCGAAAGAGAAATGGAATAAATTGGGTGCATCTGGAAAGAAGGGAATCTTCGTGGGCTATAGTGAAAATACTAAGGGCTATAGAATATATGTGGTTATTCAAAGGGAAGTTGAGATTAGCCACGATGTCACCTTTGACAAAGATATGGCTCTTAGCAAAGTTGACAATCTTTCTATTCTAAGGAAATCTGGAGATGTTGACACCAGCAAACTGGGGGAAAAACAAGACAAAACAATGCCCGAAGTGGAAGAACCCATGGACACTATTGATCCCCCTTCGCAAGAGCCTTCCTCTTCTAGGAAGAGGCCCTCATGGCTTAGAGGGACACTTGATGACGCTAAAGGACACATTGCACCCAGAGGGACTTTCCGGGAAAACAAGCAGCTGACCAGGTATCATGGATACTTGACCATTATGAGCACAATCATTCAAAATGAGCCCTCATCATTCGCTGACGCTGTGAAGCATCAAGTATGGAAGGATGCTATGACTAAGGAATACGAGTCCATCATGAAGAACGATGTCTAGGATGTGGTCCCCAAACCCCAGGACAAAACTGTTGTCACTTCGAAATGGCTTTACAAGATAAAGCATGGAGCTGATGGAAGCGCTGAAAAGTATAAGGCTCGTTTTGTCGCTAGTGGCTTCTCTCAAAATGAAGGCATAGACTATGATGAGATATTTGCACCTGTTGCCCGATATACCACCATCCGCTTGATCATAGCCCTTGCTGCTTCGCAAGGATGGAACCTACATCAAATGGATGTCAAGACCGCATTCTTAAATGGTTCGATCAAAGAGGAAGTCTATGTGGAACAACCCGAAGGATTTGAAATTCATGATCGAGAATCTCATGTATGTAGATTGAAGAAAGCCCTCTATGAGCTTAAGCAAGCACCCCGAGCTTGGTATGAGAGAATCAATAGCTACTTGATGAAGTTGGGATTCACTAGGAGTGAAGCCGACCCTAACCTTTACTTTAAGGTTGAAGATGATAAACCTCTCATACTGGTGTTGTACGTTGACAACCTTTTTCTGACAGGTGCAGACCCTTTCATTCACAAATGTAAGAGGGAGTTGGCTTCCGAGTTTGAGATGAAGGACCTAGGATTGATGCACTATTTCCTAGGACTAGAAGTCTAGCAGAAGCCAGGGGAGATTTTCCTATCTCAAAGAAAATATGTGGTGAAGATATTGGAGAGATTCGGTATGGTGGACTGCAAGCCCATAACTAACCCGATGGAGCTTGACTTCAAGAAGTTAAGCAGTAGTGCTGTCGAACCTGTTTTGCAAAATGCTACTAAGTATTGTCAACTCATCGGAGCATTGATGTTCTTGGTGAACTCCCGTCCGGATGTATGTTTTGCAGTCAACACTTTGAGTCAACATATAGTTGAGCCTCACCACTCATATTGGATTGGTGCCAAGAATTTGTTGAGATACCTTTGTGGCGCAATCATCATGGGTTGAGATACACTGGCGAAGATGTGAGACTAAATGCATATACCGATGTTGATTGGGCAGGAAGTGTGGTGGACCGAAATAGCACTTCTGGGTGTTGTTTCTCTTTGGGATCTGCCTCGATATCCTAGATGAGCAGGAATCAAAAGTCGGTGACTTTGAGCACCACTGAGGCAGAGTACATTGCTGCGAGTATGGCCTCCTGTGAGGTTGTCTTGTTGCAGAAGCTCTTCAGTGAGCTATCTGGATTTACATTGGATACTACCGTGATCCTGTGTGACAACCAGAGCGGGATTCGTTTATCAAAGAATCCCGTATTTCATGATCACTCCAAGCATATCGATATCAAGTACCACTATATCCAAGATATGGTACAGCGGGGAGCAATAAGGCTCCAACATATCGGTACAAATGAGCAGGTCGCTGACATTTTAATGAAGCCCCTGGGAAAGGTTAAATTCTTGACTTTACAAGAACAAATTGGAGTCGTTGAGAGACCCTCTTATGAGGGTCCTACATGATGGATGCACTGAGCTTTGGGAGCTCCGAGGGGCGTGGGGTACTTCTTGGAGCGACATGCGACCACAGGGCGACTCACCCTCCCATAGTGGTGTGCTATGTACAAGGTGAAAGGTTCAGCGTTCCCCTGTGATACCCCATGGCGACTTAGGGACAGGATGAATGGCTCTCCTGTCGAGGCATTCTACCCATGCAGTCTGGGATTCATGGGAAGTACCTCTCATCTGATCAATGAGTAGGGAAATGGGGTTACGGACCATAGTAGTACTATCGATGGACACATCATTGTATCTACAGTACTCCCTATGCTAGGATGACCTCCATTGATTTGGGATCAATGGAACTGATCTGGGATCAGTAAGAGTGGTATGACACACTCTTTGCGACTGACTTCGGGTCAGTGGAGGATGGAATGATACATCCTCGATCATTTCTTCTTCTTCATAGTTCAGCAGAGCCGAGCAATGCAGGGCAGGACATTTGAAAGAAAAGATAGTACCAATGGTCAGATTGATTAGCAGAAGGAGTTCTCCCTAGTTGAGAGGGAGTGTTAAAATTGGCAAATAGGGCCAAACTTCATGTGGGTCATCTTATTTATGGCAGCTGATATTTTTCTTGGATTCCTCTCCTCGAGAGGTGTAGGATTGATCTAATGATCATCCTATTCCGACAAGTATTTATGGAGATATGAATTTATTTGTATTTACTTGGCAAATTGTCAAGGTCGGCCAGTAGCTAAATGTGTGGCACACATGCTCAGCGTTTCATATGAATACAAGTGAGGTTGAGGCATTATTCACTCATCTCATCTCTCACATTCTTCTCTCCTTTGTTGATTGGGTTTACACACATGGGAAGAAGGAAGGACGAAGTTGGAGGCTGCAGAAGGACGCAGATCTGTTTGACTGCAACGACTTTGACCAGGCTGCAGCAAAACGTTTTCACTAGTGTTCACCTTTCTTGAGTGCGGTTTTGGTGTGGCTGTCTCTCCTAGGCAGGCCACATATTTTGGCACACAAACCGAGGCATTCTGACCTTTGGTTTGACTAGCGTTGACTACCCTAGTTTGTGGCAGCAAGTTGACTTCAGATTGACTGTGTTTGACTGGGTTTTTCGGATTGTTTATGGGCTGCCTCTTCTTGCTGTTGGAGGCCTAGCTGACTGGGATATTGACCAAGTATATTGGAGGTCATTTCTATCTTGTTTGACCATCTTTGACTTTGTCGGTTAGGGTTTGCCGCTGCTGTCCTAAAATTACAGATTTATGTATTTGTATTATTTCTCTCTGCTGAACTATTGAAGATTATAGAATAATTGATCAAAGGGTTTCCCCGCATTGGGGTTTGTCCCTGGCTAGCCGCCACATCTGGTGACTCTTGTCTTGGCTTGTTTTCTGTCGATCTATTAATGTTCTATCAGCACTGTACTTTATGTTAATGTGATTGCTTAACAGTGGCTAATAAGAAGAAATTGAATTAAACTACACTAAGCATAGAACATACCATAAATTAACACACTCAGAGCCATGCTGAGCCACACAGAGTGACGCCGAGGTGACACGGGAGTGGGAGCAGGGTCTCCAAAGTGTCAGAAAGTCTCAGGTGTTTTCTTTCAGTTTCTCTGTAAAATCATTCCTTGTAAAAGCAAATGTTGTTGAAGATTAATAAAGCCCTCATCTGCTACACCGGTTTTCCCACATTGGATTTTTCTGGGGACAATTGTCCAAAAACTATTGTGTTGATGTGATTGGTTCTTGTGCATGTATTTTTCTCTAGATAATTGTGTGATAACTGCACTAAAATTTATTTTAATATTTGCTTAAGGGATTTCGTAAATAACTTATTGTGAATAATAAGTAGGTGAAATAAATCAGTTGTTGCAGTAGAATTTCAGTTTAGAAATTCTCACATGGTATTAGAGCAGAGATCCGGCAACAAGAGAGGAAAATCAACTATGGGTCAAAAGCATGATGCAGAGGCATCCACTCAAGGGGACTCTCGCAGATTTCCAAAAGAATGCACAAGGGACATGAATTATGATTGTTCTATGTTAGCTTCCAGAATGGAAGAAGTCGCTTGCTTAGCAAACTCTTCCTCCTCTGAGGTTTGGTATATAGAAGGTGGAGCTTCCTGGCATATGGCAGGAATCCGAGAATGTTTTTCAGATTATCAGGAAGAAAGAATGAATTTTCAGACCACCATGGGAAATAAGGCAAAGTGTACTCCAGTAGGAAGAGGTATGTGGTCTTTCAAACCGAAGCAGGAGAGCGCTTTGAGCAACCAATGTGTTGTGTGTGCCAGGATTGGGGATGAACTTACTCTCTGTATCTCAACTTCAAAACAAGGGCCAGGATGTTTTCTTCATTAAGGAGAAAGTATATGTCAAACACCCGAGTTGGAAAAAGAAAGCCCAGACTGGAATTAGAAGTAACAGGTTGTACAAGTTGCAGCTAGAATCACCAATGGCACTGATAAGCAGTAATGGAGACAAAGGTTTGAATGAAATATGGCACATGAGGATGGGACACTTACACCATGGGGCTCTAAGAATTGTCAAGAAAACAGTATCAGGAGTTCTAGAACTAAGTACCAAATGAGATGATGTATGCAGAGGGTGCGCTCTGGGCAAGTATGCCAAAGCAACGTTTTCCGGAAGTAACAATAGTGTTAAGAGTGTGCTAGGATTGATACACTCAGATATCTGCAAACCAATGTCCACAAAAGCTCTTAGTGGTGCCGAATACTTCGTCACCTTCATCGATGACCATTCCATAAAGACTTGGATCTACTTTTTGAAAACCAAGGATGAGGTTTTTGGTCGATTGAAAGAGTTCAAGGCTCTAGTGGAGAATTTGACAAGAAAGAAGATAAAAGTGTTGAGCTCAGACAATGGTGGAGAGTATGTTGACAAAGACTACACCGATTTTTGCACTAAGGAAGGCATCAGAAGAGGGTGGACAGCTCCCTACAATCCGAAGCAAAATGGAGTAGCAGAAAGGAAAAATAGGACTATTGTGGAAGCAGCTAGGGCAATGTTGTATGATCAGGATATGCCTAAATTTTTGTGGGTAGAAGCATGCAGCACAACAGTTTATGTCCAGAACAGGACTCCACACAAGGCATTGGGCAAAATCACTCCGAAGAAGGTCTTTACAAGGAAGACACCTAAAGTCGATCATTTCAGGATATTTGGGAGTTTAACGTATTGTCGTATACGTGAAGGAAAGAGAAAGAAATTAGATCAAACTGCTGAGAAAGGATATCTTGTGAGATATAGCAAGAATGCTAAGGCATATAGAGTCTATCTTCCAGGGCGTAGGAAGGTAGTAGTTCAGCGGGATCTAAAGTTCATGGAGGACAAAGCTTTCAGGAAATCCCGAAAAATGCCTTCTGAGGAGCAGTCAAAAGACGAATCGTTGATCAAACCACTTCGACCAGCAGAAACTAGTACCAGAAATTCTCCTGAAGACAAAGCTTCAGAACAAGAGGAATCTCAAGAAGAGGAAGAACTGATAGATGTGCCTACTCGCAGTGGAAGAACGAGCCGGGAACTCTGACAGATTCTACGGGATGCAGAGGACTTCATTGGTGCACCTAGGAATAATAAAAGGGAGCGAAGACAGCCAGTCAAATACTAGGCCTTAGTAGCTCAAGTTGGGGAACCTTCTAGTTTTCAGGAGGTCGTTCAGTATCAAGTATGGGTAGATGCTATGGTGGAGGAATACGACTCTATAATGGTCAATGATGTCTGGGAAGTGGCACCTAAGCCTCAGAACAGATCAATGGTAGGTTCGAGATGGATCTACAAGGTCAAATATGCTGCAGATGGCAGTGTGGAGAAATACAAATCCAGGTTTGTGGCTAAGGGGTATGCTCAGAAGGAAGGGATAGACTACAAAGAAACCTTCGCCCCAGTAGCCAGGTATACTTCTATTAGAACCGTGATATCTCTTGCAGCACAGATGGGGTGGGAGATTCATCAAATGGATGTCAAGATGACATTCTTGAATGGGGTAATAGAAGAGGAAGTATACATTGAACAACCAGAAGGTTTTGAGACACATGAGAAGAAATCTCATGTATGCAGATTAAAGAAAGCCTTGTATGGGCTTAAACAGGCACCTAGAGCATGGTACGGTCGAATTGATGGCTACTTGCAGAAGATGGGGTTCGTCAAGAGTGACGCAGACCCTAATCTCTACTATCTTGTCATAGAGAATGAGCCTCTAATCCTAGTGTTATATGTGGATGATCTCTTCCTGACATGATCATCCAGGCTCATCAAAGACTGCAAGAAGAACCTAGCCACAGAATTCGACATGAAGGATTTGGGACAGATGCATTATTTCCTGGCGTTGGAAGTTTGGCAGCAGAAGGGTGAGATCTTCCTTGGACAAAGTAGATATGCTACAGAGATCTTGAAGAGATTTAGGATGCCGCACTATAGACCTATGTCTACTCCAATGATCACAAACTGGAAGAAGATTGATGCATCAGAAGATAAAGACGTTGATCCTACCTTGTACAGGCAGCTTATAAGGTACAAAATGTATTTGGTCGATACCAGGCCAGAGATTTGTTACGCTGTCAACACCCTCAGTGAGTTCATGGTAGAACCTAAGAGGGCGCACTAGGGAGCAGCCAAACATGTTCTCAGGTATATACAAGGAACAGTCAAGCATGGACTATTGTACACCAGAGGCAATGACATCAAGCTGAGTGGGTTCACTGACACAGATTGGGTTGCAAGTTTAGTAGATCGGAAAAGTACAACTAGGTATTGTTTCAACATGTTGAAATTTGGTACCGGAGGACAGGTGGTTCCCTAAGGCTTTGATCTTTGGCCTAGGGAAAAGCGTCCAAAAGAATTTAATTTTTCTCCTAAAGTGACTTTATAATTTTTATAAAGTCAAATCCAATTTAAAAGTGACTTTAAGTGATAAAGTTACTAAAGTCTAATTTTAAAGTGACTTTAATACAGTCAATGTAAAATTAGAAAGGAAAAGTGACTTTGGAAATAAATGACTAAGTGGGTCTTTATTAAAGTGAGGTGAATTAAAAAATAAAAAGTGAGATTTAAATGAGCATTTAATCTCAACCCTAGATCTCAATCTATCTCGGCCATTGAACTTAGGGATTCCTCAAAAGTCACTTAGGGTTAGATTAAGGGAGGAAAAGGAGGAAAAGGTCATTCATTCTTTCATGAGCAAATTGAGAGAAGAAGAGCAGAGAGCAAGGGAGATTTCTAGACAGGGAGGAGAAGGAGGCAGCAGCTTGGCACACATTCCAAGGCAGCATTTTAGCAAATCTGTACAGCTGAGTTAGCACAGTGAAAGACAGATATTGGGCACACAAATCTAGAAATCCGTACAGCAAGTGCACAAAAATTGAGGAGCAAAAATCCATATAGCAAGTGGCCGTACCTTGGCACGCAAATCGAGGCAAATCCATATAGCTTTATTGCTATTTATCTGCACGCAAATCGAGGAATTCTGTACAGCATATTTATGGCAGCTTACACGCTTTTCTAGGAGGCCATACAGCATTTATTGTTGTTCTGTTTCATTGTTGCAAGTTTTTCCAGTGGGCTGTGAAGCACAGAAAACGAGATAAGTTGTAAAATTTGCTTGTTGATTTTTTGCTGAATATTTCTCACTGTAAAAAACATTTTTCAGAAATAAGAAGAAGCTCTCCAACTGGTTTTCCTCAAGAGTTGTAGGGTGTTTTTCCAGGGTCACCTTGACAAAAATCATTGTGTTTAAATGAGTTAAATGCCTGTTTGTATGTGCTGATTTTTATATTTCTGCATTTTCCAACACTCTGTAATATTTCCAGAATTTGTGTTTTCAACAAAAATTTATTTTCCAATGTTGAATGTATGGATATGAGAATGGGCATTTAACTATTTTGGAGAAATAAGGTGAAACTGAAAACCGGGGTGGGAAATGAGAAATTTTTACATGGTATCGGAGCTTGAGTGCTGAAGTGCAGTTTGGGACAGCAAGGAGGAAAATTACAGCCTGCTGATTTTTCACTCAGAAAATTCCAGCGAGCTGATTTTTCACAAACAACAGTTTTATTTTTACTACAGCAGTGCTATTTTTTCAATTTTAGGACAACAGGATGTCATTGGGATTGAGGATGGAGGATAAGTTGGATGGGCATAGCACTTACAGCGTTTGGAATGAGAGAATGCAGAGGATCTTTGAGGAGGCAGAAGTCTGGGACATCATGGTGCATACCACACAGAACCTTGTTGTTGTGCCTACTGATGCTACTCAGTTGGCTGAGTATAATAAAAAGAACAACAAGGGTAAGAGACTGATTCTAGACGGAGTCAAAGACCATTGCATTCCTCACGTGAGAGGGAAGAGAAATGCCCATGAGATGTGGACAGCGTTGTCCAATCTCTACCAAAGTACCAATGAGAACCGGAAAATGGTCCTGAAGTAGAAGCTGAAGACCATTAAGATGGGTAATGATAGTGCAGTTGGATATCTCACAAAGATTACTAATGTGAGAAATGAGTTGGCAGCAGTTGGAGAGGTCATTCCACCCACTGAGTTGGTGTGGATTGCAGTGAATGGCCTCCCCCGTTCATGGATGAACTTTGCTGATGGGGTTTGTGCACGTGAGACCCTTGCCACATGGGAGAGGTTTTGGGATGATTGCATTCAGACAGAGATCAGGAAAGGTCAGCTTGGGGCAGTTAAGCCAGTTGAGCAGGATGAGGATGTAGCACTTGTGGCAGGAGGCAAGAAAGGCAAAGGGAAGAAGCAGGCTTCCACAAGCAATGGTGGGGGCAAAGGCAAAGGTAAAGGTAAACAGGATAACACACAGAAGGACTATTCCAAGGTGAAGTATTGGAATTGTCAAAAGATGGGACACTATGCAGTTGTGTGTCCGGAGAAGAAGAAGGGAAGAACCAGAGCATGGCAGCTTTAGCAGAGGTTGAGGACTTTGCAGCTCGTTTTGACCGGGAGTTTGCGTTCACTGCGTGTAAGTCCTCTAGTGCAGGATGACTTGCCACACAGGTTCAGAGGGAGCATGCTTTTCCCTTGATTAGCGGAGCATCTTCGAGTATCTGGTATGTGGACAGTGGGGCTTCACGTCACATGACAAGAGTCCGTGAGTACTTCTCAGAGCTTTCAGAGAGTGGCACTGATATAGAGGTAGTACTTGATGATGACAGAGTTGTTAGAGAAGTCGGGGTAGGGACACTGACATTTCAGAGGGAGTCCAAACCTCCCTTGAAGGTGTCAGATGTTCTTTATGTGCCAGGGATGAGGAAGAACCTCATATCCGTCTCAGCTTTGGAGGACAGAGGATATGAGGTATTGTTCAGGAGAGGATAGGTGTTGATGTATCCCAGGGGCACTCCAGCTATTCAGCTAGAGTGCTAGGTGTACACCATGCAAAGGTGTACAAGTTTGCATTCCAGCCCCTTTTGGCATTGAGCAGTGATACTGACAGCAGAACTAGCAGTTCTGAGCTATGTGAGATTTGGCACCGTAGGATGGGGCATATGTATCATGGAGCCTTGAGGACCTTGCAGGAGATCACTACAAGTGTGTCAGATTTCAGTACTGATCACTTTGATACTTGCAGAGGTTGTGCGATGGGAAAGTTTGCCAAATCCCCTTTTCCCAACAGTGACAGCAGAGCGACTGGGATACTTGATTTGATTCATTCTGATGTGAGCAATCGGATGTCTCATGTTTCCTTGAGTGGATATGAGTGTTATGTTTTATTCATTGATGATCACTCCAGGAGGACCTGGATTTATTTCTTGAAGACCAAGAGTGAGGTCTTCAAGCGATTTCAGGAGTTTAGAGCTCTTGTGGAGACACAGACAGGTCGGATGATCAAGTCCTTGAGGTCGGACAATGGAGGAAAGTACACCCTTGGAGAGTTTGTTGATTATTGTGCGGAGGCAGGCATTAGGAGGGAGTTCACTGTTCCTTACAACCCCCAGCATAACGGGGTTGCAGAGAGGAAGAACATATCCATCGTAGGGGCTGCCAAAGCCATGTTACATGATCAAGGGTTGCCATTGTTCTTGTGGGCAAAGGCCTGCAACACATCTATTTATTTGCAGAACAGGAGTCTGCATCGTGCCTTGGGGCACATGACTCCGAATGAGGCTTTTTCTGGGAAGAAGCCTGATATTGGTCATCTTCGTATATTTGGGTGCATTACATACTCCTACATACCCAAGGAGAAGAGGACCAAACTAGAGCCCACCGCAGAGAAGGGTATCTTTGTGGGCTACAGTGAGACCTCAAAGGCCTTTCGGATTTACATTCATGTGCAGAGGAAAGTTGTTTTCAGGCGAGATGTGAAGTTCGAGGAGGAGAGGGCCCACCACAGAGAAGGGTATCTTTGTGGGCTACAGTGAGACCTCAAAAGCCTTTCGGATTTACATTCCTGCACAGAGGAAAGTTGTTGTCAGGCGGGATGTGAAGTTCGAGGAGGACAGGGCCTTTAGGAGATCACAAGAGTTAGAGTATCTGGATCAATCAAACACTCAGCATCAGTTGAGTCAGTTGCAGGGATCCAGTGGGCAGGGATCAGGAGGATCCAGAGGTACATCTATGAGGATGTCAGGTCCGTCAGTGAGCAGTGGCTCACCGAGCTAGAGGGGTGGTGCTCCGGGCAGCATGCAGAGCAGTTCACTAGGGAGTCCACTGATGGACAGTTCACATGGTACCTCAGCTTCTACAGGTTCAGGTGCAGGCAGGAGGACAGCAGACAAACAATCATGAGTTCAAGCTCCTGATGATAATGGGGAGGAGGAGTTTCATTCTCCTATAAGAGAAGTGCACTCAGGGAAGAGGAAGCCCAAGTGGCTTCAGGACACCTTGAGAGATGCCACATCTGTTGCTAAGCCTAAGAGGCCGGTCAGAGAGAGTAGACCACCTGAGAGGTTTTGTAGCTATATGGCAATGGCTACCAGCATCCTTGACTCTGAGCCTTCTAGCTATGAGGAGGCAGCTAGCCAGCAGATCTGGAGATAGGCCATGCAGGAGGAGTATTCTTCTATCATGAAGAATGATGTTTGGGAGGTGGTGCCGAGGCCTGAGGGCAAATCCGTGGTTACTTCCAGATGGCTTTACAAGGTAAAGTATGCTGCAGATGGCAGCATTGAGAAATTCAAAGCGAGGTTTGTGGCTAGAGGGTTCTCCTAGGTAGAGGGAGTTGATTATGAGGAGACCTTCGCTCCCGTGCCTCGATATACTTCGATCCGCTCCATTTTATCTATAGCAGCAGAGATGGGTTGGAAGATCCACCAGATGGATGTGAAAACTACATTTCTCAATGGCTTCATACAGGAAGAGGTGTACATTGAGCAGCCAAAGGGCTTTGAGGTGCATGGGAAGGAGTCCCATGTGTGCAGATTGAAGAAGGCCCTTTATGGCCTGAAGCAAGCTCCCAAAGCTTGGTACTCCAGGATAGATACATACTTGCAGGGGATGGGTTTCACAAAGAGTGAGGCAGATCCAAACCTTTACTTTATTGTGATAGGTGAGGAGCCTCTCATTCTGGTGTTGTATGTGGATGACTTGGTCATTACAGGTGTAGAGAGAGTCATAGAGCACTGCAGGAGAGATCTTGCGGCGGAGTTTGAGATGAAGGACATCGGCTTGATGCATTACTTTTTGGGTTTGGAGGTGTGGCAGGAGGAGGGGCATTTCTTCCTGGGGCAGGGGAAGTATATTGTGGACATCCTTGGCAGATTCCACATGGAGGATTGTAAACCCATGTCGACACCGATGATCACCAACTGGAAGAAGCTTCATGCTTCGGATTCCGAGTTGGTGGATCCCACATTGTACAGGCAGCTGATTGGTTCCTTGATGTATTTGGTCAACACTAGCCCAAATATTTGTTTTGCAGTCAACACGATGAGTCAGTTTATGTGTGAGCCTAGGAAGGTTCACTGGGTGGCTGCAAAACACATTTTGCGGTACTTGCCGGGGACAGTGAATTATGGTCTGGACTACAGGCAAGGGGATGGAGTGAGATTGGCAGGTTATACTGATTCTGATTGGGCAGGTTATGCTTTTGATAGGAAGAGCACTTCAGGGTGCTTTTTTGGGTTGGGTTCGGCAGTAGTGTCATGGTTCAGCCGGAAGCAGCAGTCAGTAGCATTGAGTTCAGCGAAAGCAGAGTATATGGCAGCCAGTCTAGCTAGTTGTTTGGCTTATTTGGTCAGCCGTTGAGACCTTTAGTGATTTACTGTGATAATCAGAGTTGCATTAAACTCACGGAGAATCCAGTATTTCATGACAAGTCAAAGCATATCGAGATCAAATATCATTTCATCAGAGACTGTGTTCAGAAGGGCACTGTGACGCTTGAGTATATTCCCACTGATGAGCAGGTTGCAGATATTCTTACCAAAGCCTTACCACGGGGCAAGCATGACTACTTCAGAGACAAGATGGGTGTGGTGAGGAACACCTTCCTCGGTAAGAGGGAGTGTTGAAATTTGGTACCAGAGGACAGGTGGTTCCCTAAAGCTTTGATCTTTGGCCTAGGGAAAAGTGTCCAAAAGAATTTAATTTTTCTCCTAAAGTGACTTTATAATTTTTATAATGTCAAATCTAATTTAAAAGTGACTTTAAGTGATAAAGTTACTAAAGTCTAATTTTAAAGTGACTTTAATAAAGTCAATGTAAAATTAGAAAGGAAAAGTGACTTTGGAAATAAATGACTAAGTGGATCTTTATTAAAGTGGGGTGAATTAAAAAATAAAAAGTGAGATTTAAATGAGCATTTAATCTCATCCCTAGATCTCAATCTATCTCAGCCATTGGATTTAGGGATTCCCCAAAAGTCACTTAGGGTTAGATTAAGGGAGGAAAGGGAGAAAAAGGTCATTCATTCTTTCATGAGCAGATTGAGAGAAGAAGAGCAGAGAGCAAGGGAGATTTATGGACAGGGAGGAGGAGGCAGCAGCTTGGCACACATTCCAAGGCAGCATTTTAGCAAATCCGTACAGTTGAGTTAGCACACAGTGAAAGACAGATATTGGGCACGCAAATCTAGAAATCCGTACAGCAAGTGCACAAAAATCGAGGAGCAGAAATCCGTACAGCAAGTGGTTGTACTTGGCATGCAAATCGAGGCAAATCCGTACAGCTTTATTGCTGATTTTTTTCTGCACGCAAATCGAGGAATTCTGTACAGCGTATTTATGGCAGCTTGCATGCTTTTCTAGGAGGCCGTACAACATTTATTGTTGTTCTGTTTTGCTGTTGCAAGTTTTTCCAGTTGGCTGTGAGGCATAGAAAACGAGATAAGTTGTAAAATTTGCTTGCTGATTTTTTGTTGAATATTTCTCACTGTAAAAAGCATTTTTCAGAAATAAGGAGCTCTCAAACTGGTTTTCCCCAAGAGTTGTAGGGGGTTTTTCCTGGGTCACCTTGACCAAAAATCACTGTGTTTAAATTAGTTAAATGGCTGTTTGTATGCGTCGATTTTTATATTTCTACATTTTCCAGCGTTCTGTGATATTTCCAGAATTTGTGTTTTCAGCAAAAATTTATTTTCCAGTGTTGAATGTATGGATATGGGAATGGGCATTTAACTATTTTGGAGAAATAAGGTGAAACTGAAAACCGAGGTGGGAAATGAGAAATTTTTACACAACATTGGATCAAGAGTGACCTCCTGGTGTAGTAGGAAACTTAAATCTGTGGCTCTGAGCTCAGCTGAAGAAGAATGTATGGCAGCTAGCACAGCTTTGTGTGAAGCCATATGGCTTAGGAAATTGCTTGTGAATCTATTCAGAAGAAGGATGGAAGCGACCAGGATCATGTGTGATAATCGTAGTTGCATCAAGCTCTCTAAGAATCCAGTATTTCATGATCGGTCGAAGCACATTGATATCAGGTGTCACTTTGTCAGCGACTATGTCCAACGAGGATCAATACAGTTGAAGTACACTCCTACAGGAGAACAAGTGGCAGACATCCTCACCAAGGCTCTAGGAAGAACAAAGGTTATTTATTTTAGGGAGAAGATGGGGATGGTAAAGAATCAATTTCAGTAGCAGAAATGGATAAGTGTCAAGAGTTGCAATGCAGCAGTTAGCAATGGCGGTGCTATGGGTAGCATGATGCAGCATGTTGAGAGGAAGCTGCAGTACAGATCAGCAATGGCAATGGGAGTGTCATGAGCAGCAGTGCAGGGGATGTGAGGTAGCAGGCCAAGCATCATCACAGGTATCGATGCGGAAGATCAATGTGATATTTCTATAGTGAAGCATTGCTAGAGTACATTCCTCGCTAAGATGAAGTGTTGATTTTTGGTAGCATCGGATGTGCTCTAGCCTTGAAATTTGGAGGAGAGGTTAAGGCACATGAGATCTCTGAGACCCGGAAATCGTTTTGAGAAATTCCACCTGGATGAGGAGTTATTAAAATAGTTAAAAATTTTAATGGGTTCCTAAGTCTAAACTTAGTATAATAAAGATATTAATGGGTATTAATAAAGATAAGGGTGAGAAGCTTCTAAGAGACGAGGATCAAGTCTGTTTTAATCTTAGCCGTTGATTAGAGACTTAATCTCGGTCGTTGATTCATCAATAGGAAAAATATAAGAGAAGACTTGAGGATCATTTGGAGAGACAATAGCAGATACTTAGTATCTCTAGGAAAATCGATTCTCAAGTAAAGGAGATCGATTTCAGAGGGTGATTTGCAGGGTGGAGGAAGAGGAGGGCATCAACATTAAGCACTAAGTGAGGAGGAGATGATGCAGGGACAGTGGGAGACAACGCAGAGACAGGCGTAGTCCAGAGGAGAGACGCAACCCTCACGCAGGTTGACGCAGAGGGACGCAGAGCCACTCAGAGCCACACTGAGCCACACAGAGGTGACGCAGGAGTGGGAGCAGGGTCTCTAAAGTGTCAGAAAATCGCAAAGGGAAAGTCTCGGGTGTATTCTTTCAGTTTCTTTGTAAACTTATTCCTTGTAAAAACAATTGTTGTTGAAGATTAATAAAGCCTTCATCTACTACATCATTTATTTTTCTCTGGGTAATTGTGTGATAACTGCAGTAGAATT
Organism: Pinus tabuliformis; assembly: GCA_031772625.1. Classification (NCBI taxonomy): domain Eukaryota; kingdom Viridiplantae; phylum Streptophyta; class Pinopsida; order Pinales; family Pinaceae; genus Pinus; species Pinus tabuliformis. The sequence continues at coordinate 988,142,619 of CM062813.1, forward strand.
TATTTTAATATTTGCTTAAGGGATTTCGTAAATAACTTATTGTGGATAATAAGTGGGTGAAATAAATTAGTGGTTGCAGTAGAATTTCAGTTTAGAAATTTTCACAGCCAGTTGGGCATCCATAGACGTACTCGAATTTCAATTACTACATAATCAAATAAAACCCTCATTTACAGCACCAGTTTTCCCGCATTGGGTTTTTCCAGGGACTTTTGTCCAAAAACCGTTGTGTTATTTTTATGTGTGTGCTAGTGTTTTCTCAATTCCAACGCTATTTATTTTCCGTAGTTTTATTTCTGAAGGTTGTAGTGTGTTTATTTTGATGTTGTCATATCAATAAACTGAAATTAACTTATCAGTTAGGAGAAATAATACCATTTGTTGCAATAGGATTCTGTATTGGAATTTTCACATGGTATCAGAGCATAAGTGATCAGCCAGAAGCTCAGAAGCGAAGGAAATAATTTCGCTACTCAGAAGGAGCAGTAGGGCGAAATTCTTGAGGCAGCGCAGTTCATTGCCAGGCAAGCAGAGTTGCTTGGGGACGTTCGATTTTTTTAGTGCAGAAGGCAGAAAAAGTTCAACCAGATCAATGATTCTAGCAGGCTTAGTAAGCAGCAGCAACTAAGATTTTCGCTGAGCAGATTCCTAGTTTTATGCAGAGGGTTTTGCTGCAAGTTAAAGAAGCAGAATCCGCATCGGGTGGAAGAGAAAAGCACACACAACAGAGGGAAAATTTTCCTCAAGGAACTTTGAGTCTCAGAAGTTCGAATTTCCAGTTGCAGATTTGCAGTAGAAGCTAGCAGAGCCATGCATTCTAGAAGGGAGTGCGAGTGGCAGAGTAGCAGTCGAGCACAGGGAAAGAGGGAGTTTTCGACTTGATTAGAGATGGCCACAGCTGGCTGAGAAATTAGGATAGGTTGGAGAGTTCCTCCAACTATGTCATCTAGAAGGTCAGGATGTCCTTCCTATTGGATGAATATGGCCTGAAGCTTCACATAGACAGTGTTGTGGCAGTTCCCCAGGATATGGATCAACTAAAGGAATATAGAAAGGAGATGGCGCGGGCAAAGCAGTTGATCTTGGATGGAGTCCAGGACCATATTGTCTCACACATAGCTGACAAGGATACTGCCAAAGAGAATTGGGATGCTCTCGCCACACTATATCAGGGCACTTCTGAACAGCGGAAGATGTTCCTGGAGGAGAAGCTGAGATGTATCAAATGCAAAAGGGGAAAGGCATCGATCCCTTCCTCACTAGGATTTAGGAGATCCGAGACCAGGTTACAGTTGTTGGGGCAGCACCTCAACCAATAGAGCTGGTGAGATTGGCACCAAACAGTGTCTCTGAGGAGTGGCAAGTTTTTGTCCAAAGTATTTTGGGCAGAGACCAATGTTTTAAAACTCCGACTTCGACTCCGACTCCGACTCGGTATCGACTCGGCCGGCTCGATTTCAATGACTCGGTCATTGTAAAAAATATATTAAAATTTTATTTTTTATAAAAACACATAATTTTAGAGATTTTCATTCATGTTTCCAAACACACAGCATTAGAATATAGATAGAAGACAACATATGATCAAAGTAGGCTCATGAATATATCCATTACATCAAAATGGCACCCAATGCATTGTCCAATACATACATGATGATGATATAGAGATCAAAACAAAAACACATAACCAAGGAAGCATAAATGACCTCTACAACAAAAGTTTGTGACCAGTACTACTGGCTACTGCTAGAGTTGCCAACATCATCTGGCTCAGTGTTACTTGGGAGCAAGAGCGAAAGTGGGCAGCGAGAGCAAAAATGGGAATGGGAGCGACATTTTCAGAAGCTCCCGGTTTGGGAGCGACATTTTCAGAAGCTCCCGGTTTGGGAGCGAATCCCAGAGGAGTTCGACAACCAATGTCACTAACATCAAGGTACATAGAGGGATTGGTGCTCTTGATTAAATACGAGTTCCATACCCTAATACATGACAAAATTCAATGGAAACATTGCAATCCTCCAATCCTGAAATCCTGAAAAACTGATAAGTCTGCTGGATTTTGAATGAAATCTAAAATTCTACTTTCTCCATATGAAATCCAATGAGGCCGGAACCACTCTCAAACATCCTGAGTCATTTCATGGTAATGTTAAAAATTTAAGTAAAAGGATGAAAATGAAGATTAAGGAGAATGTCACTTTTACTTTAAGAATTTAACATTACCATGAAATTTGAATAGCATATCAATACTAGGAGAGGGGAATGGACCCCAAAGACCAAAAAACCAATTAATAAAACCATTTGGAGTCCCCCACACTTAGAAAAAACATAAAAAAAATAAAAATAAAAAATTGCATTTTTGGGGTTTACTGGCCGCATGAAGTGACCCGGCCGAGATACGGACTCGGCCGACCGAACCGGTTTGATGGCTGAGTCGCAAATTTTTTTACGAACTCGGCTGAGTCGGTTCCAAGCCAACCGGCTTTTAAAACATTGGCAGAGACAAGCTATCAGATTGGGACAAGATGTGGGCCAACTAGCAGCAGGAGGAGTTGAGGTCAACTCTGCTAAAGAGCTCCATCAGTGGCAGCAGTAGCAGCGGACCGAAGGTGGTGAAGGAGGAGGAGAATGTGGCCCTCACATCAAAGGGTCCCAGTCAGGGGCAAGGAGAACAAAGAAGGAAGAAGAACGACCTATCAAAGTTCAAGTGGTTCAGGTCTGGTGTTTTTGGTCACTACAACACGTAGTGTCCTCTCAGGAAGAAGAATAAGTCGGAGGAGCAGGACCAACAGGTAGCTTCTACAAAGATCAACAAGTTGTCCTCCAGATTGGAGGAAGACTTCGCGATGTTCGCAGATATACCTCCAGGAGTGAGGTGGTGAGAATTGGTACCGTAGTCCCATTGAACTACAAAGATTGGGCAAGGTCCTTGAGGAGTCTACCTCATGGATCATTACCTGGCTACAGGGGCTACAGGGGATCAGTGAAATTTGCGGATTAGTAGCAATCAGATGTTGAGGAGCACAGTGCAGCGTTGACAACAGAGCATGTGGCTCAGTGCAGAGTTGGCAACAACGCATATTGTTTAGTGATAGTGTAGATACTAGTAGCAGTTAGAGACTCTACAGATAGATGCATCATACTGAACACAATTGATTCAGTATTTTAGATGCTTTTCAATTGCAATAGTCGCAGCAGCAATAGATGAGAGGCAGTTGTAGTGCAGATGCAGTGTTGGCAGCAATATGGCAGTGTCAGCAGCAACATAGATGCAGCATCAAAGTTGCGCACTAGTTGGTGGGTAGCAGCAGCCAAACATCAGCAACGTAACAGAGGTGATACAGAGACAGGGCATTGTGATAGGATGTGCAGCACCAGAACACATTCCTCACTAAGAGGGAGTGTTAGTTCTTGCAGCATTGAATGTATTCTAGCCACGAAATTTGGTAAAGAGGTTAGAATACATGAGATCTCCAAAACCTAGAAATGATTCTAGAAATTCCACCTAGAATTGACTTAATTAGATAATTAACCAATTTTTTAATGTTTCCTAACTCTAAACTTAGGAAAATTGGTTAATTAATCAATATTAATTAATTCAAGGTGAGAATCATCTAGAAACTCACACGGATCAATTCCAAGATGATCCTAGCCATCGATTAAGTTTTAATCTTGATCGTTGGTGCTCCAACAGTGGATTATAAGAGGAAGTCGATCGGCACTTGGAGAATATACTCGAGAACACCAAAATTTCGATTTCCTTGGCAAATCGATTTCCAGAGTAGCAGCAATCAACTGCCAGAGAGCCAGATATCGAAGCAATGAATGAGGGGCAGGGATAGTGAGTCCGGAGGAAGTTTTCCAGATCCTGAGAGGCAGCAGCAAGAGGGTCGAGTTATTCCCAGTGAGGCAGCACACAGGACTGCGTCGTTGCTTCAGATTGGTTGTTCGATTTGCTAGAGAGAAATTCGTTCTCAGCCCCAAAGGCCGAGCAAAGGTTCCAGGGTGCTAGAGAGACGATTTCCTCAGCAGAGGCAAGCAAAACGACTTCATCAGAGACTGGTTGGAGGCTTGACATTAAAGAGACTATGCAGAGCAGCGCAAAGGCTGACACAGTTTTCTAAAGGCAGGTTGTGCCGGGATTGCTTGTGGAGGGAGAGTAATTCCCTTCAATAATTTTGCCCAGATATTCTTGTTGTTTGGGTTCTCAGTTGGGCATCCATAGATGTACTCAGATTTTCACTGCTACATATTAAAATAAAACCCTCATTTGCTGCACCAGTTTTCCCGCATTGGTTTTTGGGGACTTTTGTCGTAAAACAACGGTGTTATTTTTATGTGCGCTAGTATTTTCTCAGTTCCAATGCTATTTATTTTCCGCGGTTTTATTTTTGAAGGTTGCAATGTGTTTATTTCGATGTTGTCGTAGCAATAAATTGAATAATTAATTTATCACTTAAGAGAAATAATACCAGTTGCTGCAATACGATTTCGTATTGAAATTTGCACATGTTGGTTGGGGGCATGCTGGTCCAAGTGCATTATCTCATAAATAATGTGGGGCAAAGCGTATATTGTTGGGGTGTTGTAGGTGCCCATGGAACGGAGTGATGCTCTCTAAGTGATAGCAGTCCCATGGCTCCATACCTTCACTTGTAAGGAGTCATAATGCTCCTCTAGTGGACTTGGGCCCCAATTAAGTTGTCCAGCCCATGATGGAAACCACCTGCCAATCACACACAATATCTAGTGTTGCATCTTCACCATCAAGTATAATCAATCATTGTTGCATCTAAGTGAACGAAGCTTGTTAATCGAGGGAAAATTTGAGATTTCATATGGGGCTTTTCTTCCAAATTTGGGGCTTTGCTCACATAATAGTGTTACCTCACTAGGTAGGAGTGGCTAATAGGCAACCGTATTAAGTGTTCCTAGCCCCTAAAGGGAGAGACAGGTCCCTTGTACATCCTTCAATCAATAGGTGACAAGTGAATAACAATGGAACGAACAGAGGATAAAGGGGGCTAACAACAATATGCCATGGTCATAGGGTTAGTAATGATGAGGAAGTGCACATATTGGGCATACAAATGTGAGAAAGGGGCAATTGTGGTTGTATGAGTTACCCCAACCTTTGTTTTTCCGCCCTTCTTAATTTTCCTTTTGCTTTTTTCTTGATTTTTATTTGTATTACTACTTGTAGTTCCAAGAAATGAGAGCATGTTGTGAATGATGAATAGCGGTTATTACCCCCTTAAAGGTAGGGTAGTTCATTGTCCACCAGGGGTTGGGGCATGCATGTGTTCCCTTTGTGAAGTAATGGGGCAACATTTGCCTTAGGAACCAGGGTGATGGGCATAATGATAAGGGGTAGAAGTCATGTTTGGCTTTTTCCCACATGCTTTATCTAATGTCCTAGCCATCTTTTGCATTTTATGATTTTCTTTTTCTTTTGTTTCTTTCTTGTGGTCGTAATATGTTTTTAACTTTCTTTTAGCTATGTCAACCTCTAAAACAATGCTTCCAAACCCGACTCAGATATGTGGACAAAGGAAGAGGGTGTGTCAGTGCCCTATGGACCCATATAGGGGAGATGGTGAATAGGGTTCATAATGTGCACCGAGAAGCGATAAACCTAGGATGGGAAAATGGGACTAGTACCACTCAAACCACCAGGAGATCTAAAAGGGGTTCATAAGAGGGCAACTGCTAGGTTAAGGGCAATGGTGGGGGCTTAGCCCACTGTCACCACAGTTAAGTCTCCTTGCTCTTTACGAACTTTCACCGATGGGAGGAGTCCCGGTAGTGTAGGGATCATTTGTAAAGTATATGTCAATGGATAGGTGGAAAGTGACCCTAGAAACCCTTTCCCAAGGATGGAGTGAAGAATGGAACTTGCTTGCTCTTTAAGCAAGGAACTTGGTCCTCCAGGGATATAGACGAGGTTCTCAATCCCTATAATCCTTGGGAAACTTGGATTCCCTAATGATCCTTGACAAATAACCTTTATTGAGAAGTGGGACCACACAGGGCCAAGTGGACTCAGTGTAGGTTCGGGGATGGAATGTAGCAACTAATGATGTTCCTATCTTGGACAAGGTGAAAGGAAAGGACCAAACAAGAATATTTACTTCAAAAGGTTGAATTGATATTGTTGAGGTCTAGCCTTGGGAATGCTTAGGCAAAATTCGATCCTAGAGCTAGGGCTTGCGATTCTCGAAGGTTCCACTGTTAGAATTGCCTCAAATTTGGAGAGGGAGGGGTCCCACCAGCGCAATAGCTTGTAGGAGATTGAAATTTATCCTTGGGTCAATTCCCGGGAAATCGATGCCCTAGGTGACCTAATGGGGCTAGACCTAGGGAAAAAGGGTAAAAGGGTAAAAAGAGGGTTAAAATGATCACCCTTCTTAAGGGATCAGTGCCTAGTTCACTTGGGGATATGGAGTCAAGGATGATGAGGAGTAAGAACTTGGTTTCTTGATCAAGGAGGCCCGGAAAGTCGGCTTCATCCAATGTTGAGAGAAAGAAAAGAAAAGTGACCTTCAAGCATTTATACTTCAAAGAAAATGATGCAAGCTTATCGATACATATAATCTCTAGGACATTTCGTTCATATAACATTGGCACATACATTAAATTAGCTAAAACATGCTTAATTCCACATTTCAATTATGTAACGACTATCCCTAATTTTAGCAGTGTGCAACAACAAGAATAGAAACGTCAAAATCTACTTACAACGTTATAGAATATATCCAACCAGAATTTCGTTTGCAAGACAAAGCTCCAAGACAAGAAAAATAGCCCAAATCCATACGTCAAAATGCATCCATCTCCAAAAAGAATCCTTCGATACATATAATCTCTAGGACATTTCGTTCATATAACATTGGCACATACATTAAATTAGCTAAAACATGCTTAATTCCACATTTCAATTATGCAACGACTATCCCTAATTTTAGCAGTGTGCAGCAACAAGAATAGAAACGTCAAAATCTACTTACAACGTTATAGAATATATCCAACCAGAATTTCGTTTGCAAGACAAAGCTCCAAGACAAGAAAAATAGCCCAAATCCATACGTCAAAATGCATCCATCTCCAAAAAGAATCCTCCAAGGGAAAATGTGAAGTTCTCTATGATTAGAGAGGTCCCAAGTCAAGTGATGATCCAAATGAATGTATCTAACATCAATATATAGCCTCCTAAGGAGTTTGAATTAGCCTATGGGCCTACATTAGCCCCTAATGATAAAATAATGTGCAAATAAAACTCCTATTGGTGACAAGCCCACCAAACTAGCTCACAAGTGGAAAAATAAGCCTCACAAGGGGCCAAATAATAATATGTACATGTCGTGGGGCCCTCCAAAGGCCTAATAATGTCCTAAAGTGCCATATTGAGGAATAAATTCCTCAGAATATGATGGACAAGGGGGTGGCCCCTTGTTCTCCAAGTAGTAGACTTGTGGTGCTCCCAGTGGGTCTGAGGGCACATAAATGACCCCATGGGTCTCCATATGAATCGAAGATGCTTGTAGATCCTTTGCAAGGGTTCGAGTGGTGGAATGAATGTTGCCATGACGTCGTACAAGTTTTGGGACACCTGCCAAGAGTGTGGGGCTCCTGTGGGGGCCTGCTAGGCATAATGTACCAAGCATATCGCCATCATCCCAAAAGTGGATCGCTAGTAGTCTTTGAGCATTGATGAAAATCCGTGGAGACCAATGGCTCTCTATTCACACCCTATATGTGCCAATGTAGACCTCTGGGGCTTAGGATCCCGTATGGGGAGACCAAACCCAAATGGAAACCACCTGTAATCCTGCATAAGATCCAATGTGTTCCTTAGGGTTCCAGTACAACCAGTCATTAGAGTAATCGTGTAAAAAAGTTTACAAACCACGGATAGCAAAGTGGGCACTTCATAATGGTGTGTCCTTCCGTAGTGGGCTTTGGCATGTGCTAGTGTCTCCAAACTCCAAACAGGGTTAACCAAGTACCTTATTAGGTGGTTTCAGCCCTTAAAGGGGATTGTATGTCCAAACTTCAAAGTACATCCATCTAATGGGGGTGGAAAGTGATAAATAAGTGAAATGGAGTAGGGAATGAGAGGGGCAATCCTGGGCCACATATTGGAGCATAGGAGTAGCTAGATAAGGGGAAACTCACACCTGGGTATGTAATGTGTAGGAGGGAGCACTCGTGATACATGAGGTGCCCCGACCTTGATTTCTCCACCCTTCTTTATATGCCTTTTTCCTTTTATGAATTTTCTTTAATTAACTACTCAGGGCTCAAAGGACAAGAGCATGATGTGTAAGATATAGCAATGATTACCCCCCTTTAGGTAGGGCAGTTCATTGCCCTCTAGGGGTTGGGACAATCATCGGTTCTTGAATGATAAAGGAGGCTCATCTAGGGCCTATGGAACCAGGATGATGACCATGGATTCAGGTAGAGCTCATGTATTGGCTTTTGCCCACATGCTAATTATTTTGTCCCAAACATCTTTTGCATTTTGTGGTACAATTTCCTGTTAAATGTGGCCAGTTATGCTTTTTGCTTTTTCTTTTAGCTGCTTCAACCTTTGGGGCATCATTCTAGGCTTGACCCAAGGTGGGGGCAAGGGGATAGGAAGGCTGGCCCTATGTGGACCCAGAATGGAAATGTGGACCTAGGTGGGAGAAATGATGAATGTGGTATAGTGAGTGGAAAGGGAGTAATATATGCGGATAAAGGAGCGGGACCATGCACCCAAAGTTGGGGTTTCCCAAGTAGTACCACCCTAGAACCAAATGGTCAATAAAGAAGATCCCACACGACTAAGATCCAAGGGTAAAGAGATCAAGGGGACATGAGCACAAACTAAGCCTACCCTTTCCGCCAAATCCCCCCATCAATCCATACCCAAAAGTATCCATTATAGTAAACCCAATACTTAATTACCAAATGACAAGACATACCTTTAGATTCGGGAGGCCCACCTTTAAACATACAATCAATACAGGTGGGTGAGGAACCACATGGTTTGCTCAGGTGGCAGAGAAATGGCACAACAAGCTAGTAGGAGGCTGCAAGGGGCTGTTGGCTGCCGGCTGAGGTTCATCATGGAGAAAAATTTCTCCTCAGGATATCACCCAAGAAGTGATGAGTAACAGGGACCACACTACCAAAATTCCCAAGTAGTTCTCTTCCTAAAGCCATGGGCCAATAGGAGAGGTCCCATTGGACTAGGATTGAAGATTAACACCCCATCTAAGGTGAGGGAAGAAAACCACGGTCAAAACCCTTCATTCCTCCAAGTCCCCCAATAATCCATGTCAAATGCCCAAAATGAAAAGCAAGCATAAGCACCCGATTACACAATGAATAATATACCTTTCGGATCAGTTTGCTCACATTCTAACATGTGCTCTTGACAAATGGGTGAGGAAACATATAACTGACGCAAGTGGCGGAGATAAAGTGACACGTCACAGTGGCTACAAGGTGGCTGTCGAACGCCGCTGAATGCTGGCTGGAAGCAGATGATTAGGAGAAAAGTTCTCCTAGGTGCAACCACTTTTGGTGGGTAACAGGGTTTCCAGGATAAATCTCTGTGTAATATGCAATTGTCATTGTGTTATTTTTCTGTTTATTAAGAGTCTGTTGATACATTGCATTACTATAAAAGGTTTAAAACTTATAGGCTGAGTTTGACAGGATCAACATGTAGGATAAATTCAGAACAAATTTAGTCATTATAAATGACCATTCAATATTTAACTGTTAATGCAAATGTAAAAAGGAAACGTGATTACAAACGTAATTCTCCGCAACATAGAAACAGACAAGATTGTGATAACCAGTGATAATAAGAAGAAAATGGGGAGAGTTCTTGAAAACATTACTTGATAGTTCCTCCACGTACACCAATAGAATATAAATTCTCTGGGACTTGTCCTTCCAAATTATTACTGCTCAGTAATCTGCATTGCAAAACATAATATAAACATTACAAGGGCCAGCAGAGATAAAACCCAAACTTATGTATTCTTGGCCACTCTCATCTATCAAAGAGAAGAGTAAAATAAAACCATGTTGAACTCCAGAAGCTCCATAATTTGACTGAATACAGTTTGGCATTTCAAAGTTACGAAAAACCTGAGGGACTTCATATCCAGATAATAGTTAAGGTTGTTTACAAACACCATGTTTTTTACAGACATCTATCAATTAGAGTACCACGTTCTAGTCCCTGGCCTCTATCAGCGATTTTTATTTATAAATAAAATCTTACAGCATATCTGGTCAATCATAATACAGCTAATGTCGATTCACAACAAATATGGCTCTCAGAGAGAAAGTGTATCTCTAGATCTCTAGATCCCTGCTGGAAACTATCTACATCCTGTGTCAGACCAAAGAGAAGGAATGGATTAAATGCAGCATTAGGAAGGTGAGGTTGGTAGTATTCTATATGAAAATTGTTCAATTGTCAAATTCTTATGGGCAAAGACACCAGAGCTCTTCAACTGTGATCATTACTTCGGGGTAGGAAGGGTGTATTAAGCAGACAAGGGACAGGGTAATTTACACCCATTAAATAAAAAATCATCACATGTTCCACTCCCGGCAGCACAGCTGTCTGCAATGGACATTTAAGTATAACCATACACTATGAGGATTGGTTGCCTCAAACTATCACTTTCTAGGAGCCACGTGAATTCTGAAAGATTGTGCTGTCTATGTTGCCTAAACACGCAAATTAGAATAATAGCCATTATAATCAATGTTAAGACAGATTCATCCATCATGCAACAACGAGTGTTTATGGAAAGATGTCGTTAAAGCTAAGTTGCAGGAAACGTGGGCAGGGGGTCCGTTTCCCCAGGGGAAACGAAACGAAACTCGTTTCCCCGTACCGTACGGTCTGGAAACGCGTTTCCGGCCGTACGGCCACGTTTCCCGAAACGGAAACTTGGCCATACGGCCGGAAACGCGTTTCCAGGCCGTACGTGCCACGTTTCCCCAAAAAAAACACTTGTTTTTTAATTTTTTTTATTTTTTTTATTTTTTTTAGGGTTTCCAGGTAGGGTTTCCAGGTAGTAAATGTGATGTAAATTTAATCTTAATGTTTAAATGTTTATGTAAGTAAATGTATCATTCATGCTTTATGATTGCACATATATATAATAATAATTTTTAAATATTTTTAATATATATATATATATATATATTATTATATATATTCGCGTTTCCCCGTTTCCAAAATTTGGGGAGGTCGCGTTTCGTTTCGCTTCCCCGTTTCGTTTCGCTTCCGCGTTTCCCCGTTTCGTGCAACTTAGCGTTAAAGAGATGCTCTTTCATACAAATGTTCCCCAGTCAGAGATAAATAATCCCACAGAACAAGCATAAGAAAACATATATAATCTTATCCTACTTTTCACTCCTCCGCTCTAGTGGACCCATAATGTTTTCAATATAAGATTGCTTACAATGACAAAGATCTAGAAGATGATCAAAAAGCCAGAGTTATCTCCTCTTATATGTTCTTAGCATTTATTGTTCGAGGTTGGTTCATGCTGTGCATATTAAATGTTTTCAATATAAGATTGCTTACAATGACAGAGATCTAGAAGATGATTAAAATGCCAGAGTTATCTCCTTCTCTTATCTGTTCTTAGTATTTATTGTTTGAGGTTGGTCCATGTTGTGCATATTAATTGGTTTTCTCTAGCAAGATAAGGATTCCTTAATGTAATCTTAGGTTGCATGCTCAAATTGGAGATTAGAGTTATTTAGACATTCTTGTCATTATTGTTCCTGTCAGTCATGAAACACTTGAACTTTGAAGCCTATATGACATGATTTTAAGAGAAAAAACAAGAAAATGAAGATTAGGTGCAGCTGCTATTAGGACACAAACTACCTGGACTAGGGTTGTGGAAGGAAATTGTCATTTTAATATGCCCTAATTGAGGCCTATGTGAATAAAATAACCAAAATATGTTGCCTCAACAACAATTTTAGCCCACTAAAAACAATCTAAGATGGGTATTAGAAGACTTATAAGAGATAAATATTACATGCCATGAGGAATTTTCATTTATCTGTCAAGTCTTTGCATATCCTGTTGGAAAAAGGTAGCTTCAGTCGGTATTTTCATTGACAAAATTAAAAGAGAAATTATTTATTTTCCAACTGTCCAAGTAGGCTTCAATTGGACATGTCCACCCCACCACTTGTACGGGTTTGACCCCAAGGTCAAAACCCTCCTCTTGACACATAAATTGGCATTAGTTGGCCCTCATTTGGCATTATCATCAACTCATACATTCAACCAATCACAAGGAGTTTTGTTCACATGTGCGAAGCAGGAAGAAAAAAAAAGGTTCTAGCAAAGTTTGACCTCTCTTATCTCTGCTTTGACCAGTGTTGACTAGGATCTTCTTGCTGCTGTTTGACCGAGTTTTTGACTGGACCTCGAAGTCAAATATTCTCTGATTCATTGAATGTTCGTTGACCAAAATTATGTTCCTGTTCTAAGCATTTACTGAAGGTTGACCGCAGGTCAAACCCTGCAGTTTGACCAAAGTTTGACTGAGGCATTACAGACTGAATTTTGGCCCCTTTGACTGAGCTACTGCAGGCCGAAATTCATCCCTTTGACCAAACTTTGACTAATAAGCAAAGTGCAGACTTTCTCTCTCCTTTGACTCTATTTGACTTGGAAATTAATGTGGCCAATGGTTGACCTTTGACTGGAATATTCTGATGTACATTCTGATGAATTAAACTCTCTTATAACGAAAGATTACCGGGTTTTCCCCCTTGTGGGGCTTTGTCCCAAGAAATTTTGGTGTATCTTGTTTCATTGTTTTTACTGTGATCTCTATTGCTCTACTGAAGTTAATGGTTGAAATTTTAAGTATAACCGCTTAATGATGGGAATGCTCTAGATAAGTCAAATTGTAAAAATACTCAACTCAACGATGTCCCAAATGATCTCTTCCTCCTCCTTTTAAAGATCCAATAGATAGATCCCCCAAGCCTCTAGAAGCATCTTTTTTATTATTTTATTATTATTCTAGAAGCTCCCTCTGGACCCCATGTAAGTGACTTTTAATTTTAATTTACTTAAGTCACTTTTAGCCTTTTTCCCAATTAATCATTTTCCCTTTTTACTTTTAATTAATTAAGTGACTAATTAAAGTCACATTTAATCCGGGAAAATGGTAAATCACCCACCATACTCTCTTTGGCCACTGAAAGCAACTCCTCATCATCCCATCCTGTAGATCTCCTTGTTCTGGTTCCAACAATCTATTACACTGAGGTATTCCATCAAATATTCTTCCTAGAATGCCACCTCAAGGGTAATTAATTAAGTCAGGTCGAGTAGGAAGTTTATTTTGTGAAAGTTGTCATAATGCAATGAAATGAAAGACAAGTTCTGCGGATGATGGAATATGCCAAGTGAATGCCATCGAATCCCATAAAAATTCCTCAAAACTCCCCCGAGACCCCTGATGACATAATTCTACTCCCCTATCTTGGTCATCCTATGTCGTGTAAATCCACCCTGGCTGTATTATAGAGGAAAATAAAAATGGGGACATGACCCTCTTTTTTCTATTTATACAAAGATTTCATCAAGTATCCAGCGAAGTAACTAGATTGCATCCTTTAACCTTAAATCTCCTTAAATTGAGAGTCACTAGGGTTTGGAAATAGAGAAAACTCTCTCTCCTTCCCTCTCTGTCAAAGGTCCTCTTCCTTTGACCTCATCCTATTGACTCCACTGTCCAAGTGATTGAAGGCTCTAGTTCTTCTATGTTAATCAACTCAGATTTCCATTTTTCTTTGTTTTATAGTCAACTAGGGTTAGGGTTTGGTTAAATCTGCATTTTCTAGCTTAGTGGCACCTATATGTTACTGTCCTAAAATTAGGTATTGCATCAATTAATGTTAGAAAGGAAAATATATCATTTTCTACATTTTTCACCCCCATTTTTAAGGTTGACACCTAGGTCTTATTTGTTGTTTTGTGCATTTTCCACCATTCAAAGCATAGTGTTGAACTATCCCTTGTTTATACCTCTAATAGCCTTGAACCTTTTTTGATCATTACCTTGAATAGGCTATTTTCCGTTGTTGTTGTATGTTTTGCATATTGTAAACACGTATTCTCTTGAAACCCTAATTTATAACAGCAATTCATAAATTGATGGTGTCTAGTGGGAAAACCAATTTGAACATCTATCAATATTATCTCATCCTATTAGGCTCTGCTAGTAGTTTCCTCCAACCCATCATCTCTCTTTCACCCTGAGCCTTTCCTTATTGAAGACCTTTGTAGGGTATGTAATATTGTGATCTCCTTAGACAGACATTTGGCTTAGACCCCTAGTCATCTAACCTCTAAATATTTCTAGGGAATCTTCCCTTTTGGCGATAATATCTTACCACAAAATAGCAGGGAAGAAGCCACGGAGGTGACAATGGCAATTGATCTTGTTGTTGCCCTAGACTTAGAGTGGCTAGTGAGGCTTTGCACTACGCTGCTAGATTTTGCGGTAAAAATCTCTTATCCACATATTTTCGTGCATATTTGTTCATTAAGAGTGACTTTCATGTATCCCTAGGAAATGTTTTATATTTGGAGGCATCTCATACCATTGGAGATTCTAGGGAGGCACCTTTTATCACACGAGGAAACTTTACATTATGACCCCTTTCTTGGAGAATTCACTAGCCTGAAGAGAGGATTTATGATGTATATGTTGAGCATATGAGGAGAGCACTCCAACTTTATGAGTGATAATAAATATTTCATCCTACCTTTTGCACATATATTTAGACTGCACTACCTTGAAAGTGGAGAATTGGTTGTTTGAGCCACCTTGAATCTACTTCACACATATGCCAAGAAAGGTGGTTTTGCGCTCCACTTTCCTTGCGATCTTCAATGCAATTTTGGAAATAAAGTCACTAGATGTTCTATCTTGGAGAATGCTATAAGTTGGATTGAGACACATGGCAGATTTGGCCCTTCATTTATGCATTCTCGTACAAATACCAAGGGCGCACTAACTCTTGAGACAATTCATTAATATTTTACTTGGTCAAAGTGTCAAAGAAGGATAGTCCTCCTCATCAAAAGGATTTATTAACCACTTGGTGCATATCTGATGGAGTATTTCAATCATCTAGGAGAAGCGCATGCCACCAAAGGTATTTGATGAAGCGTTGACCCTTATCCACCTTTTTCCACATTTATCACAACACGCATCTCAAGAATAGAGGAGTTCTCATCCTTTCAATGTAATTTTAGTGTTTTGTGGATGAAGACAGACTCCAAGTGGTCTCTAGCTCTCTTCTACAACCTATTCAAAGCACACATCTCAAGAAGAAGAGCATCCCACTTTGTAAGGAGTAAGTTAAGGGTTTAATAGTATTTAATGCACACATTTTGAAGTGGTGTATGCTCCAACAAACATTGATTGTTAACAGAACGATTCATAAAGTGGGTGTGACCGATGCTTTTTCTGCTTTGTAGCAAGGATGAAACAATCAAGCTGTTTTGGGAGAAGTGCTGCAAAAGTGTTTTGGACATGGTTCCACACTCAATTTCATTTCAATACTACCCCATTTTCATGAGAGTTCCTCTCCTAGATCACAGTTCGATGGCTTGGGACAGTCCTAAATCCTTGAGGCTCTCAGTACAGTTGATTATTCTTGCCTTTATTTGGAAGCACCTGCATATAGTTAGTTTTCAGGAGGATCATTCTTTTTCACTTAAAAGGATCTGAGAAGCTTTCACTCTGGTTGTGTGTCAAACTCGGTGTTTTCCACTATGTTGTTAAGTTCCTTTCTCTGGGTTCACAAACTCATATGCTTGCCTTTTGGCTTTTCTAGGTTGGGACTTACTCAGGACACCTGTTGATCGTATGATGTAATCTTTTTTGTTATATGATGCATTACTTTGATCTTTTGAGGTAATATATGCAGCATTTCAAAATAAAACAATGGAATGGACTGCCATGACTAGACTCAATTACTGTAGTTAAAAGAAATGATAACAAGAGATTGCAGAAAAGAAAAAAGTGGTAAGGGCAATCTGAGCCAAACTAGGTTACCAGTTTATCACCCTATTTGTTTGAAAAGTGCTTCAGAAAGTTTCTGGGTTGGAAGAAAATCCCAAAGGAGAACGAAATAGCAAAGCTCTTGAGAAGCCCTAACCTTAATACTCTAATACGAATTGATATAAGCACAAAAGAACAATGCAAATATTCATATACAACAATAGAAAACCCAAGAGATTCAAGCATTCAAGTAGAAATAAAATCTCCCTATGTACATATATGGTGCACACTTCCTTGTATTATCTATTTACAGAATTACAAAACTATTAGGCAATGGTCAAGTTTGACCACTTCTCCTAGGCTACAATAAAATATACATATTTTAGTGGATTATCAAGTGTGACCAATCCCCTATGAGTGAGTACAATGAGATTGGAAAATTAAAATGAAAAGTGTAATTTGCAATTATATTACAAGGTCTAACTACTTCCAGCGAGAACAAAAGGGACCATGTCTTATTACAAATTTACAACCTATACTTTTTTATGAAGTTATGCTCCTATTTCCCTTGTTCCTGCTTTAGGGAGGACACACCCTATGTTAATTTTAGGTATGTTCTATGCTAGAGCAATTTATTTCAATTTTCACAGTTAGCTCTGTTGACCACTACCGGTCAACTACCCATAGCAGTACCCCCCCTTTTTCTTCGCAAAAAGGGATAGCGCTTGATCGACATGTCCATGCCATTCGACATTCATCGCCGACTTCATCATATTATGTTGTAAACCCAGTCTGCATGTGTAAATTGTAAATAATCTTAGCAGATATGAGTCATGTATGGAAATTGCTTAGGTGGACCTAACTTTCTAGTGATAATCTACGTTCCGGAAGGTTTTTCGTCTCACCGATCCATGATCGGTAGCGTTTTCCTTCAGCCTAACCCCAAAGCCGGAATGGATTTTGTCATTAGAATCTTAGGAGAATCATAGTGTGTTAATCTACTAGATTATAGTTGTGTCGCAAAACTGGGTGGTTTATGAGGGTCTATGTCAAATGGGTTTTCCCCCTTTGGATGTAAAGTTGTAAAAGTCATGATGTAAAGTGTCTTGAGGGTTAAGAAATGTTTTAATCCCCTCATAAGTCCTAAGTCCTAGGTCCTAGGTGATTTTTCCAAAAGCTAAGTTCGAGGATCCATTTAAAAATAAATTAAAAAATTAAAAAATAAAATAAAATAAAATAATAAATAAAATATATATATATATAAATAAAAAATAAAAATAAAAAATAAAAAATAAATTAAAAAACCTAAAAATAATAAAATAATAATATTTTGAGTAAATAAATGCAGAATTTCAATTTTTTAATACATTAAAAATTCGACGGATGAGATTAAGAGATATCTTGATCCTCATCGGCAGTCGAGATCATTTTGACGTGAATCATTCGAACTAGCTGTTGGGAATTTTTCCTTTAAATAGGGTGCTAGGGGTCATTTGAGATCATTGGATCTTGGAGTCTTGTGCTGAAGAAGCTCTCTTGTAAACTTGTCTGGTGCTAATAAAGAAAGACTTTGGGGTTGAAATCTTGTTGGTGTCACTCTCTGGAAGTGCTGTGAGCTATTTTATTTTTTGCATATTTTGATTTTCAGCCATTAGTAACAGCTTATTATAGAGTATTGTTGAACACAGGTATCTTGTTTACTTGCTAGGGTTTGAATGGTATTAGGATTTCTGAAATAATGGCAGGTATCTCCACTACATCGGGGATCTAGTACTATTTTTCCCTCTTTATTGATGGTTGAAGTGAGCTGTGCAAGAAACCCTTCTTGAGAAAATCAGTGGGCGTTTGGGGAAGTTCTCGGCTGAACCAGCCAACTCCCACAAAGCACTCTCTTGTAGAGCCCAGCCAGTTTTGATTCTGGGTTTATCATTTAGAGTTTATTCTTGAGTTGCATGAGGGTTTTTCCTAAAGCATCTTACAACAAATCTAAAAAAAAATTACTACTGTTGATTATTGATAAATCTCGTTGTTTAAGAGTCAAAAAATTGTACATGTTGTAATTGTTTAGCTGATCTTGGGTATTAGTTTCGATTTTGCGCATATTATTTTTTGGATTTTTCTTTCCTTTTTCAGGTTGCAGGTACAGGGTTTTGAGAAATAGCTTCAGGGTTGTTCCCTCTTCATCATCATCCTGCTGCCATCTCTTCAACGCTGCTTCAGGCCAGCGCTCTCATCAGCAAACGCAGCCATATACAAACGTTTCTATCCACCCAAGCGGCTGTATCCACTCAACCATACGCTGATACCTCTCTTCTCCAAATTTCTGCGTATTCCCTTGCTCCCACGTCCACCTATGCCTGCGTCCCTTCTCCCCATCCGCTGGCCACTCCTCTCAAAGGCGCCATCTCCTTCAAGACTCCACGCAGCCATGAATTTTGCCTGAATCCGCGTCCATCGCACCTAATTTCTCTCCCACACCAGCACGCTGCTACCTCTCAAATCTGCGTTCTGCAGATTCGTCTCTGCAAGCCTGAGCTTCCACACTGAGCATCATAACACAGCAGTTTCAGCCTGTCTACCTGCACGAAGAAAGGAAATTCGTCGAGGTCCTCTGCCCGTCGAGCACGTCGGCCATCAACCTGCCACATTAACGCACAAAAAAAAAAGAGAGAAGGCGGTAAAACGATACATCGAGCGGAGGTGAAATTATTTGTTTTTTTTTATTTACGGGTTAGGTTTCTTTTGTTTTTGTGTACGCAGTAAGGCATGAGTGCATTCTCAGTTTTTTGAAATACATTTAGTTAGTGATCATATGTTGTTAAGTGTTTAATTTTTAGCATAGGTTACGTTTTAAATTCTTTTTGTTTCTTTTTACCTAGCGTATAGTTTAGTTTAGGTTTTGGTTTAGCTTTATATATATATATATATATATATATATATATATATATTAATTTAGGTTTCATAAATTTTATTTTTTTTTAATTTTTGTTTTCATTTAAAAATATAAAAATTCAAAAAAAAAAATCAAAATCAAAATCAAAAAAAAAGGAAAGGTCGATTTTATATTTTTAAGAGCTTTGTTTTATTTGATTTAGGATTTCATTAAAGCTTTGAATTGGTATTATTTTAAATAAGCTTTTATTAATTTAGATTTAAAAAAAATTATAGTTTAGTCTTGGATTAGAATAAATTTTATTCTTTTTTTATTTTTTTTAGGTTTTAAGTTTAAAGCCTTTATAAAACTTTTAAAAAAAAGGGGGCATAAATAAATCATTTTCTTAAAGTTTAGATTTTGATTTAACATCATTTAGATTTTTTTTGTTTAAAAGTTTCATTTAGCTTTAGAACTTTGCTGTATTTGAAAAACATAAAAATATTTTGGAAATATTTTTCGGTCTTGGCTCAGGGGTTTATCACGCTTTATTATCTTTGCTAAGGCTAAAATTTTTGACGTGGAATGAATGTTTATCATTTTATGTGAGTTGGCATGCATGAATGATCATTTGGAAGATTAGCTACATGAATATGATATCTGGTTAATGTTCAAAATTACGTGGTTGTGTATCGAGCTTTATCTTTCGAAATTTTAAAATTGCTAGATCATCGTTAAAACATTGTGAATTTACTGGATATCTCGCAGCGTTCAAGTTATTTGATGATAAATGATTGTTGTACACGGTTTACATTTCTGCAACATCTAGTAAGTAATCGTTTAAACATCAAACCCATAAGGCACTGGGCCATTAAATTAATAAAATCAATTTAGTGCTTGTTCCTTCGTGTCTCCCAATCCAACTGGTTCACAGTTGGTCGTCCATTTCCCTACAGGGTCTACCCCCCTTAGCCGCGGGAGACAGGCTTAAACAGAGAGATCGGGGATCAGAGTGACAGCCCCCGGTCTGAGCGTTGTTGTGACAATCTATGTGACAACATTTTTTGGCGCCGCTGTCGGGGATAGAGTTTTTCTGTCCTTGGTGCTTTCATTTCGAGCTTTTTCGTGTTTCACTTCTTGTTCAGGTGGCGACAACACTTCATATATTATATTCAAGAGTGTATACTAGAAGACATCCAAGCAGTCTGTGCAATCCTACTCCTGATCCTGAAAAGGTCCTCAGGGTACGATTACACAAACTCTCTTCTCGTACACTTCTTGTTAACCTTGGACAAGAAGCCCTCTCTGACATTCATTTGGTTTTTAAAGGTCAAGATAGGCACATCATCATGGATATGTATGCCCCTTGCAATTTTTCTAACATTCCAGGGTATCCCAATGCTCTTCCATTAGTTGGGATAGATAAGTTGCCTAGCTTTCAGGGAGATAATGCTATTAGTGCAAATTCGCATCTAAGAGACTTTAGTATATGGATGGCTAAATACGCAAGGTCTCCTGATTTCGATCATGAAGATGTTAGAATGAGTCTCTTCATTTTAACCTTGGGAGGTGATGCTCATGAATGGTTTACTGAAAAGCCTCAGAATTCATTTGATTCCTTAGAATCGATCATTAATACATTTAAAGAAAATTATGGAGATAAGAGAGAAGGAAGACACCTTGTAAAAGCTATTAGCCTAATAAAAAAGAGAGAGGATGCAACCGTTGAAGAATTTAATAAAAGGTTTAATGGTATTGTTAGAGAATTACCTCAAGACTATAAACCTACAGACAAAACTCTCCAAGATTTTTACATTGATGCCTTTAGTCCTGAGCCATCTTATGAATTAAGGCGTGCTAAACTTAATGATTATAGAGATTGCCAAGCCTTAGCTATAGAGCTTGAAAAGGACAAGGCCGCATCTAGGAAGTCTGAGATCCCAGGTTTCAATAGGGTTGCTACGAAACTAAAGGAACCTAAAGGAAAAGCAGTTCAAGAACCTGAAAGTGAGCTTGTTCTCAAATTGCTTCAAAAAATTGAAACCATGGAAATTAATCATAATAAAGAGATAACCACTTTGCAGAATAGGTTGATCCAAATGGAAAGAGCACAAACGCAGAATTTTCAACCTCGAAATAATAATAATAGAAATAACAATTGGCAAAGGAAGAGTCAATCTAGTGAGCAGAGACCTCCTAATACGCTAACTAATTTGGTTGATAATGCTCCTCCTTATTGTCGGGTTTGTGATGCTCTTCATGAAGAGGCCACTTGTCCCATCGTTAGAAGAATTTTAGATAATGGAATGTTTGGAACAGGTGATCAGATAAATGTAGTAGGCAGCAAGTTTCCTTTGTCTATGGATGATTGGATAGACGTCAAGGAAAAGAGTCGTGATGTTATGAATCCTTCATCAGCTTTTAGTATAAATAACCTTGAAAATGAAGATGACATTTTGGCTAGGTTATATGGTGAAAAACCCTCTCCCGAGCAAATCTTGGAAATTGCTAGAGATAAGGGTTTGACCTATCAGAGAAGGGATAAAGATCAAAGTGAGAATCAAATTCCCCCTCGAACTTTTAACCCTGGTGTAAACTCTGGATTAGATGTCGATTTGGGAAGTTGGTTTAACAATGCAAAAATTTGGGT
This sequence comes from Pinus tabuliformis, assembly GCA_031772625.1. Taxonomy (NCBI): domain Eukaryota; kingdom Viridiplantae; phylum Streptophyta; class Pinopsida; order Pinales; family Pinaceae; genus Pinus; species Pinus tabuliformis. The sequence continues at coordinate 988,164,214 of CM062813.1, forward strand.
TCCTGTCTCCGAGATTGCTAAAATCCCTTCCCAAAGAGACAAGTTACTAAAAGCTATTCAAGGTCCTCAAGTAAATACTTCTCAACAGAAGACTCGAGAAGTTGACTTTCACGATGCTCCCATATATCTGCAAAGCTTAGATGCTGATAACAAAGATCACCAGCCTTTCTTTATCACCTTATTAGTTAATGGATATAAATTGAATAATTGCATGTTGGATTCTGGTGCATCAGCTTGTGTAATGACTAAAAGGGTCATGGAACAGCTTAACTTAAGAGTTTCTAGACCCTACTATAACATATGCGCCATGGATTCTAAGAAAATCGAAGTACATGGTTTAATCAAAGATTTGCAAGTTCATCTTTCAGTTTACCCAGACATCATGGTTGTCATGGATATTGTTGTTGTGGATGTGCTTGATGCATGGGGTATGCTGTTATCTAGAAAGTGGGCCTCTGATCTAGGAGGAAGTATTCAAATGAATTGGTCATATGCTATGATTCCTTCTCCTAGGGGTAATGGTTTTGTAAGACTAAATAGAGAGCCCGAAAGAAAATTTCATGTCGAAGATCCTAAGAGACCTCACAACGAAATAATCAAAGAGCAATCTGACATTGGGAACTATGCCATCATGTCTAATTTTATAATTCCTCCCGATGATAAGATTAGGGATCTCAAGGGTAAAGTTTGGTATATGTACTTTGATGGTGCATCGTCTAGGCATGGTAAAGGTGCTGGAATAGTGCTTAAATCTCCCCTTGGTCACAGTTTCAAGTTTGCCTATCGATTAGAATTTGAAGCAACCAATAATGTCGTTGTATATGAGGCTATATTGTTGGGGCTTGAGTTGGCCAAGTCTTTGAAGGTTAAATTGCTTAGCATTAAGGGGAATTCGGATTTAGTTATCATGCAGCTTAAAAATAAATTCACATGCAGAAATCAAAGATTAAGAAATTATCGAAATGCTGTGTGGGATACTATGGAGCATTTTGATGCCCTTGACCTTGAAGAAATTCCAAGAGAGCAAAATAGTTTGGCAGATGAACTTGCAGTAGCTGCTACTACTTTCCAGTTATCTGATGAGCTAATTAAAGATAAGATCAAAATGGAAGTAATATTCAGACCATCTGTTCCAGATAACTCAGAGCATTGGCAGGTCTTCAATGATGAAAAGCAAGTCATTCGTTTTCTTAATAGTTTGGATGAGTTTGAGGATTTCCGGATAGTTTCTGAGGAGGATGGATCTTTAAATCATGAGCATATCATAAATCCTACTCCTAGGAATTTGGTTGCCTTAGAGCAACATTTTGATCAGCATGATGCCACGAAGCTGAGAGAAGAAAATAAGATGGACCCAGGCAAATATCTCGAGATAAACATTGGTACTTCTGAAAACCCAAAGATCGTTAAAATTGGTAGAGGTACTAGTGTGGAGGAAAGAAAAAGGTTAACTGATTTACTTCGCGAATATCGAGATGTTTTAGCTTTTTCTTATGATGAATTAAAGGGCTATAGGGAAGATGTCATGGAACATACTATCCCCTTAAAAGATGAAAATGCTAAACCCTTTCGTCAAAAACTTAGGCAAATTAATCCTAAATTAGCCCCCTTGGTTCAAAAAGAACTTGCGAAAATGTTTGCAGCAGGGATTATAGCCCAAACAAGGCATTCAACATGGTGTTCGAATCTGGTGATTGTTAGGAAAAAGAATGGTACGATAAGGCTATGTGTCGATTTTCGAAACCTTAATCTAGCATGCAAGAAAGATAATTACCCTTTGCCAAACATGGAGACTTTGTTGCAAAGAGTAATCGGTTCTGGAATGATGTTGCTGCTAGATGGTTTTTCTGGGTACAATCAGGTTTGGGTTAAGAAGGAAGATCGTCATAAAACCACATTCACAACGCCATGGGGTACTTTTGAATACATCAGAATGTTGTTTGGATTAACAAACGCTGGGGCTACATTCCAAAGGGCTATGGATTATGCCTTCAAGGGGTTAATCGGGAAATTTATTGAAATTTACCAAGATGATCTTACTGTTTTTTCTAAAGATGGTATCAGTCATGTAAATCATCTTAGGCAGGTTTTCAATAGATGTAAAGAATACGGGATTTCTTTGAATCCAGCTAAGTCTGTTTTTGGAGTAACGGAAGGGAAATTACTCGGCCATATCATTTCTAAGGAAGGAATCAAGATTCATCCTGAAAGAATTGAAGCAATCCAAAAGATTCCTCTCCCTCATAATTGTAGGAATTTACAGGGTAAGTTCCTCAGAAAGAATACCAAAAGGACACCGCTCACAACCAGATCTCAAATCAATACACCAGTATTTTTTGACGTGGTTAAAACCCTCAGAGTGCAAGGAGGGAAACAGTCCACGGCCTGTCCCAACGTGGGTACTACAGGCAATTTATTAATCAAAGAATGAAAATTTACATAAGCTTCTCTCATGCACGGATTACCCGAACAATGACCCTCCATGCGCTTTAAATAGAACTCATGGACCAATCGGGTGTCAAGCCACGGATCAAGTGTCGGTAATACCGAGGTGAGAGTGAACCGTCGGATCACTACATATCGTGACCGTCGGATTGTAAGTTACAATATGTACAACGGTAAAGAAACACACTTTACCTAACTCTATACCTAACTCTAAACTAGACCAAGTTGAACTTAACTATATCCTATGTGTCGGAATATCCTAACATCCCCCCTTAAGAACAACTTGGGATAGGATTGAAGGATTTACAAATATGACACAATAGGAGAAGGAAGGAGGCACTAGAGCCTATCCCCCCTTAGTGACAACTTCCTGAACTCCAAGCATATATCGAAGTTTAGTGAACTTCGCCTCTGTGAGAGCCTTTGTGAAGATGTCTGCAACCTGATCATCTGTTGGACAATATTGCACTTCAAGAACATGGTCATGAATGAGCTTTCTGATGAAGTGCATGTGTAGTTCAATGTGTTTGCTGCGCTGATGCTGGACTGGATCTTTGCATAGCTGAATGGCACTTTGATTATCACACCAAAGTGTGGTTGGATGCTGCTGCTCAAAGCCAAACTCTGATAGGATCTGACGAAGCCACAAGGCTTCCTTACTAGCTTCCACGGCACCACGATACTCTGCTTCTGCTGACGAAAGAGAAATGGCAGCCTGTTTCTTACAAGCCCATGTAATAGGTCCTGAACCAAGAGTGAAGACATAACCGGCAGTAGACTTCCGATCATCAGGGTCACCAGCCCAATCAGAATCAGTGAAACCAACTAACAGAGGAGCTGCTTTGGCACTGTAATGAATCCCAAACTGTACTGTACCTCGAACATAACGAAGTATTCTTTTGGCTGCTTTCCAATGACTTTCACGGGGGTTTTGCATAAAACGAGCAACAAGGCCAACAGCAAAGGAAAGATCAGGACGAGTATGGGTTAAGTACAAGAGTTTTCCTACAAGTTGACGGTATAAGGTAGCATCAACTTCAGGAGAAGTACAAGAGACTGAAAGTTTGACTCCAGACTGAAAGGGAGAAGGGGCTGGCTTACAGTCTTCCATGTGAAAATGACGAAGAATATCACAAGCATACTTGGACTGGGAAAGGGAAATACCCTCCTTGGATTGCAAGACTTGAAGACCGAGAAAATAGTGTAAGTGTCCTAAGTCTGTCATTTCAAATTTCTTTTTAAGGCTAGACTTCACATGGTTTATAAGGTTGGGATCACTACCAGTAAGGATAAGATCATCAACATAAAGAACAAGGATGATAAGAGAGTCACCCACTTTCTTGGTGTAGACAGTATTGTCAGAATGACACCTAGAAAAGCCAGATTCTAAAAGAAAGCTATCCATTTTGGCATACCAAGCCCGAGGAGCTTGCTTGAGACCATAAAGGGATTTCTTAAGTCGACACACAAGGCTGGAGTCTGTTTGTATGAAGCCAATGGGTTGTTCCATATAGATTTCTTCCTGCAAGTCCCCATGCAAGAAGGCAGATTTAACATCCATCTGATGGACTTCCCATTTTAAAGAGGCAGCAAGGGAAAGAACAAGGCGGATAGAGTTCATTTTGGCAACAGGGGAGAAGGTTTCAGTGTAGTCAATGCCTTCAACCTGTGAAAAGCCCTTAGCAACAAGACGAGCTTTATGTTTATCAATTTTCCCATCTGGTCCATACTTGGTTCTGTAAACCCATTTACATCTTACAAGTTTTCGTCCCTTTGGTAGAGGAACAAGATCCCATGTATCATTTGTCATCAATGAATGATATTCTTCATTCATAGCTGCTTCCCAATGTGGATGGCCTGAAGCTTCTGCAAAAGTGTCAGGATCATGATTTACTGGAGCTTGAGCCAGTAAAGAAGAGGCTCTTTCAAACTGAGAACGTGTACGTCGCTGATCTGTAGGATCACCGGCAAGATCACCTGCTGCATCTCGAGTAGCACGGACCCATCTTGGAAGTTGAGGATCCTGAGAAGGTGGGGGAGGATTGTCATCCTCACTTTCATCATCTGAAGAAGAAATGTTTTCAAAAGTAGAAGAGATAGGAAGAGGTGGCACATCCGCCGGACTAGGCTCGCAGGCCGATTTATTTTCATCAAATTTTACATCTCTTCTAATGATAACATTTTTGGACTTAAATGGAATAAGTCTATAACCTTTTACATCTTCAGAATATCCAACAAAAGTACATTTCTCACTCTTAGGTTCTAAAGCTTTATGCTTTTCATCTGGAATATGGGCCCATGCTTCACTTCCAAACACACGAAAGTGACTTACATCTGGTTTAATGGAACTCCAAGCTTCTTCTGGAGTGATATTCTCTAGAACCTTAGTAGGAGTGCGATTGATTATATAATTTGCACAATTAATTGCTTCGGCCCAAAAACTAAGACTGAGTCCTTTAGATTGCAGCATACAATTAGCCATTTCCTTTAAGGTGCGATTTTTCCTTTCAGCTACACCATTTTGTTGTGGAGTGTATGGAACAGTATGTTGCATTTGAATTCCATTTTCGGTGCAAAAGTTGATGAATGTGTTTTTAACATATTCTCCACCATTATCAGTTCTTAGCTTAAGAATTTGATGTCCAGATTGTTTTTCAACAAAGGCTTTGAAGGCCAAAAAAGTGTTAAATACTTCGCTCTTGAGTTTTAAGAAGTATACCCAAGTGCGTCTGGAGAAATCATCAATGAAAGTTAAGAAGTACTTGCAGCCAGAGAATGAAGCAACAGGAAGAGGACCACATAAATCACTGTGCACAAGCTGTAAAGGGGCTGAGGCGTGCCAAGAGGCACGTTTGTCAAAACTGTCCCGATGATGTTTTCCGAGTACACATCCGGAACAAACACCATCTCTGCAAGATACCATAGGAAGACCTGTCACCATATTTTCTTTACATAGATGCTGAAGGGAGCGATAGTTTAAGTGACCAAATCGCTCATGCCAAAGTTTGCTCACTTCATCATTATGAGCAACAAATACTGAGGGAAGATTTGATGACCCAAAGTTGTGAAACTTATACAACCTTTTGGAATCATCAGCAAGACCAGTAGCTAGAATCTGTTTAGGATCTTTTAGATCCTTGATTACAACATCATGAGGTGAAAATTCAACAATTTTACCTTCACCTGAATGAGTTATCTGATAGACAGATAGAAGGTTGCAGGATAAGGTTGGAACACATAATACATCATTAAACTGACCATTGTCTAGATGAACAGTTCCAGTCCCTACAACATTAAGAGATCTATCATCACCAATATATATATTTTTGGTGTTACAATCATTTAAAGAAGAAAACATGGCTTGGTTTTTGGCCATGTGACAAGAGGCTCCAGAATCAATGAGCCACTCATGAGAATGAGAAGAAGAAGAAGATACATTTAATGCATAACCAGACTGAGATGATTGACAATGACATGCAGAAAGTGCCATTCCGGAAGTTGAAGTTGAAGTAGGCTCCACATGGATGTTATGTTTCTTCATTGCGGCTTCCAAGGCTTCCATCTTCTTAAAGCATTTAGATTCTAAGTGGCCATCTCGATTACAAAAGTTACAATGTCTATCAGTCTTCTTCCATTTGTTTTTATTGGTCTTATCATTTTGCTGAAATGATCTTTCATCTTGAGGCTGAGTTGGTTTAGGACCATTCTTTTGAGGATATGACTTCTTAGGATTCTTTGAATTTGGTTGCTGCTGGGCGGCTAACGCTTTCGAGGAAGAGTTTCCAAGATTAAGAAGACCAAGGTGTAAGAGTTTTTCTTGTTCTCTTATTAAGGAATCACAAAAGGAGTCAAAGGAAGGGGGCTTGTAGTCTTTGCCTTGACAAATGAAAGCTTCCCTTGTAGAATGGAAAGTGGAAACAAATACAGAGTAGGCTGGTCCCAACTTAGTAAGGATGGAATAAATAAGGTTACCATCTTCTTTCTTAACTTTAACACCTTCCAAGAGATATCTAAGGGTCTTGAATTTGGACAAGAAATCTTCAATGCAAGAAAAATTATTAGGATCCAAAGTAAGCAACTCATTCTCAAGTTGATGGGCTCTAATTTCATTTTTAATCCCAAAAACTTTAGCGAGTTTTTCTAATGCTTCATGAGGAGTTTCAAGTTCTGCAATATGGAATCTAAGATCAGGAGAAATAGACATTCCTATCAAACCACGTGCTTGATCTTTTCTATTTTCCCATTTTTCAGCCTTGTCTTCATCTTTTGGTTTCTTCTCTTGGTCTGTGGCTATTCTGAAGAGACCTTTACTTCTAAGTAAATCTCCCATGTAGGCTACCCATTGGAAGTAGTTAGTGCTGTCAAGAATGACTTGGCATGGACTTTCCATTTTTTGAAAAAAAACTGAAGCTGAAGATGCTGAAAGTAAGTGGTCCAATGGATAGATCTCGAAAAAATAGGCGGTTTTAAAAAAAACGGCTCTGAAAAAGGCTTCCGAATGAAGAAGTTATGGCTTTTTGAAAAAAAATTGTTGACGTTGCCGGCAAAGTGCGCGAATGTGCGGGAATGAAAAAATCCGCCCCCACAAAATGGAGACTTGAACCCAAGACCTCTACTTTCTTAAAATAGCTTTGAACCAATTGATCTATACAAAAAATTTGAGAGAGAGAGAGAGGGGGGGGGGGGGGGCCTTGATTTGCGTGCTTGCCTTGAGAAAGCTCTTTTTCCCTACAAAACACAAAACACAAAACCCAACACGAATATGCAAAGAAAAACGAACCTTGCGGCTCGAAGTTAGCTTTTGCCAAAAAACTAGAAATTTTAAAAAAAATCTCAAAGTTAGCTTTAGCCGAAAAACTAAATATTTTTCTCAATGTTTCTGATTTTCCGAGATCACACTAAGGTGCAGGGAAAAGAGCATACGCATGAGAAAAATCCTTCCTTTCTGTTTCTGATTTGCCCAGATCGCACAGAGTCGCAGGGCAAAGAGCATACGCAGAAATGAAAGGTATAGATCCGGTTAAAAAAAAAGGCTAAATAAACCGAAACCGAAATAAGCAGAGAGAAAATAACAGTAAACTGCAAAAAACACTGTATACCTCCCGATCTGAAAAATGACGCAGCTAGGGCTACCGGAAACCTTTTCGCGTGAAACGAAAGGGCTTCCTCACTGAAACAGATGCTCCGAACGCAACAGAGCAGTCCTCTCGGCCCGAAAGCAGTCAGAAACAGCAGATCTATGAAACAACAGCCGCATGCAGTTCTACCGGCTTCAGATTTGGATCACCAACGGACGCGGCCCTCAAATAGCTCCGATACCATGTAGGAATTTACAGGGTAAGTTCCTCAGAAAGAATACCAAAAGGACACCGCTCACAACCAGATCTCAAATCAATACACCAGTATTTTTGACGTGGTTAAAACCCTCAGAGTGCAAGGAGGGAAACAGTCCACGGCCTATCCCAACGTGGGTACTACAGGCAATTTATTAATCAAAGAATGAAAATTTACATAAGCTTCTCTCATGCACGGATTACCCGAACAATGACCCTCCATGCGCTTTAAATAGAACTCATGGACCAATCGGGTGTCAAGCCACGGATCAAGTGTCGGTAATACCGAGGTGAGAGTGAACCGTCGGATCACTACATATCGTGACCGTCGGATTGTAAGTTACAATATGTACAACGGTAAAGAAACACACTTTACCTAACTCTATACCTAACTCTAAACTAGACCAAGTTGAACTTAACTATATCCTATGTGTCGGAATATCCTAACAATAATCTTAAATCCCTTCAGTCTTTCCTCGGAAAGATAAATTTTTATTAGAAGGTTTATTCCAAATTACGCAAAAATAGCTAAGCCTATTCAAAATCTTCTAAAGAAAGATGCAAAATTTGTTTGGCAAGAAGACGGCAAAAAGGCTTTCCAAGAAATCAAATGTGTTATCGCAAGAGCTCCTGTCTTAGTTAGTCCCGATTATTCCAAGGATTTCATGATTTTTTCTTTCGCTTCCGAAGATACCATTGCTGGTGTCCTGCTTCAAAAGAATAAATATGGTCACGAGCAGCCTATTGCTTTCATGAGTAGAGCACTTCAAAATCCTGAATTGAAGTACAATACCATGGAAAAGCAGGCTTATGCCTTGGTCAAGTCTCTTAAGCACTTTAAAACTTATGTGGGTTATTCTAAAATCATTGCTTTCGTCCCACATTCTGCTGTTAAGGATATATTAACTCAAACCGATTGCTTAGGGACTCGCGCTAGGTGGGTTACTAAAATACAAGAGTATGATTTAGAAATCAGACCCACCAAGCTGGTCAAAGGAAGGTTTAGCTCAGTTATTAACTAAAGGTAACGAAAAGACTCTTGGTTTGTTCTGTCTTAGCAATCTATCTTCGGCGGAACTGCAAAGATTAGCAGAGCATGAGTGGTACAAGGACATAGTTTATTACTTGATGAATCTTGCATGTCCTAACCATTTAGTTGCTCATAAGAGAAGGGCTCTTAGACTAAAAGCCACTAAGTATTGCCTTATGAAGGATGGCCTTGGGTGGAGAAACCCTGAGGGCATAGTGCTTAGGTGTGTTGATGACGTTGAGTCCAAGAAATTAATCTCTGAGTTTCATTTAGGATTTTGTGGTGGTCATTATGCTGCTAGAACTACCGCCCACAAAATCCTGAGAGCTGGCTATTATTGGCCTTCAATCTTTTCTGATGTGCACAAGTTCGTTAGAGCTTGTCAAGCCTGTCAACTATTCACTGGGAAACAGAAGCTTGTTGCCTTGCCCCTACAACCTGTCATTGTAGAGGCACCTTTTCAACACTGGGGTCTGGACTTATAGGGAATTTCCATGAAAATTCTAGCAATGGCTACTCATGGATTTTGACTGCTACGGATTATTTCACTAAATGGGTTGAAGCCATTCCTGCTAAGAATGCCACTGAAAAGGTTATTATGGATTTCATTGAAAATAACATCATTACTAGATTTGGTGTCCCCGCTAAGATCACTACTGACAATGCCAAAGCTTTTAGTTCCTTAGAGTTTTCATCTTTTTGTTTCAAGTATGGCAATGTCTTATCTCATTCGTCAAATTACTATCCTCAGGGTAATGGTCTGGCTGAATCAAGTAACAAGAATCTCATAACCATTATCAAGAAGATAGTAGGAGATAATAAGAGATCATGGGAAAGCAAAATCAAGTATGCTTTATGGGCAAATAGAATCACTAAGAAGAAAGCTACTGGTAAATCTCCCTTTGAATTAGTTTATGGCTTGGATGTAACTTTACCTGTGCACCTCAAATTGCCAGCTTATCAGCTCCTCCAGAATTTTTCTACTAATAAAGATGTTGTTCAGAATAGAATAGATCAGATTGTGGAGTTAGATGAAGCTCGTAGGACAGCTTTTGATGCTATATGTAAAAATCAATCTAACATTAAGAAAAGCTTTGATAAATTCTCTCAATCTAGATCTTTGCAGGTGGGAGATATGGTACTACTTTCGGACCGCAAGAATGAAAAACCAAGAAAACATAAGAAGTTCGACAATTTGTGGCTGGGACCGTACATCATTCGAGACATAGCTGGACCAAACTCATTCCATTTGAGCTGACTGGATGGCGAACCACTTGATCTACCTGCAAATGGCCAAATGCTCAAGTTGTTCTTCAAAGATGATATCTGATGCCATATGGCATCCTTTGTATTGTATTTCTATCCCTACTCCTTGTCATTTCAGCATTTCATTTATGTTTTAGATTAGATTTACCTTTCATAGTTAAAGAGCTTCTATCTTTTATGTGCTTAAATGTTATATGATGATTTTTGAATGGACGCTACTTATTTCTATTGTGTGTTGCGTGGATGCAGATTTTGGATTCTCACATTCCTACAGTGCAGCAACATGTCCCCAAGTAGAGCCAGATGTTGACCACTACCGGTCAACTACCCATAGCAGTACCCCCCCTTTTTCTTCGCAAAAAGGGATAGCGCTTGATCGACATGTCCATGCCATTCGACAATAATCGTCGACTTCATCATATTATGTTGTAAACCCAGTCTGCATGTGTAAATTGTAAATAATCTTAGCAGATATGAGTCATGTATGTAAATTTCCTAGGTGGACCTAACTTTCTAGTGACAATCTACGTTCTGGAAGGTTTTTCGTCTCACCGATCCATGATCGTCAGAGTTTTCCTTCAGCCTAACCCCAAAGCCGGAATGGATTTTTTCATTAGAATCTTAGGAGAATCCTAGTGTGTTAATCTGCTAGATTATAGTTGTGTCACAAAACTGGGTGGTTTGAGGGTCTATGTCAAATGGGTTTTCCCCCCTTTGGATGTAAAGTTGTAAAAGTCATGATGTAAAGTGTCTTGAGGGTTAAGAAATGTTTTACTCCCCTCACAAGTCCTAAGTCCTAGGTCCTAGGTGATTTTTCCAAAAGCTAAGTTCGAGGATCCATTTAAAAATAAATTTAAAAAATAATAATAATAATAATAAATAAAATATATATATATAAAAATTTAAAAATAATAATAATAATAAATAAAAAATAAAGTAAAAAACCTAAAAATAATAAAATAATAATATTTTGAGTAAATAAATGCAGAATTTCAATTTTTTAATACATTAAAAATTCGACGGATGAGATTAAGAGATATCTTGATCTTCATCGACGGTCGAGATCATTTTGACGTGGATCATTCGAACTAGCTGTTGTGCATTTTTCCTTTAAATAGGGTGCTAGGGGTCATTTGAGATCATTGGATCTTGGAGTCTTGTGCTGAAGAAGCTCTCTTGTAAACTTGTCTAGTGCTAATAAAGAAAGACTTTGGGGTTGAAATCTTGCTGGTGTTACTCTCTGTAAGTGTTGTGAGCTATTTTATTTTCTGCATGTTTTGATTTTAAGCCATTAGTAACAGCTTATTATAGAGTATTGTTGAACACAGGTATCATGTTCACTTGCTAGGGTTTGAATGGTATTAGGATTTCTGAAATAATGGCAGGTATCTCCACTACATCGGGGATCTAGTACTATTTTTCTCTCTTTATTGATGGTTGAAGTGAGTTGTGCAGGAAACCCTTGTTGAGAAAATCAGTGGGCGCTTGGGGAAGTCCTCGGCTGAACCAACCAACTCCCACAAAGCACACTCTTGTAGAGCCCAACCAGTTTTGATTCTGGGTTTAGCATTTAGAGTTTATTTCTGAGTTGCATGAGGGTTTTTCTTAAAGCATCTTACAGCAAATCTAAAAGAATTTTACTACTGTTGATTATTGATAAATCTGGTTGTTTAAGAGTCGAAAAATTGTACATGCTGTAATTGTTTAGCTGATCTTGGGTATTAGTTTCGATTTTGCACATATTATTTTTTGGATTTTTCTTTCCTTTTTCAGGTTGCAGGTACAGGGTTTTGAGAAATAGCTTCAGGGTTGTTCCCTCTTCATCATCATCCTGCTGATATCTCTTCAACGTTGCTTCAGGCCAGTTCTCTCATCAGCAAACGCAGCCATATACAAACGTTTCTATCCACCCAAGCGGCTGTATCCACTCAACCATACGCTGATACCTCTCTTCTCCAAATTTCTGCGTATTCCCTTGCTCCCACGTCCACCTCTGCCTGCGTCCCTTCTCCCCATCCGCTGGCCACTCCTCTCAAAGGCACCATCTCCTTCAAGACTCCACGCAGCCATGAATTTTGCCTGAATCCGCGTCCATCGCACCTAATTTCTCTCCCACGCCAGCACGCTACTACCTCTCAAACCTGCGTTCTACAGATTCGTCTCTGCAAGCCTGAGCTTCCACGCTGAGCATCATAACGCAGCAGTTTCAGCCTGTCTACCTGCACGAAGAAAGGAAATACGTCGAGGTCCTCTACCCATCGAGCACGTCGGCCATCAACCTGCCAAATTCACGCACAAAAAAAAAAGAGAGAAGTCGGTAAGACGATACATCGAGCGGATGTGAGATTATTCGTTTTTTTTATTTACGGGTTAGGTTTCTTTTGTTTTTGTGTACGCAGTAAGCCATGAGTGCGTTCTCAGTTTTTTGAAATACATTTAGTTAGTGATCATGTGTTGTTAAGTGTTTAATTTTTAGCATAGGTTACGTTTTAAATTCTTTTTGTTTCTTTTTACCTAGCGTATAGTTTAGTTTAGCTTTTGGTTTAGCTTTATATATATATATATATATATATATATATATATATTAATTTAGGTTTCATAAATTTTATTTTTTTAAAATTTTTGTTTTCATTTAAAAATATAAAAATTCAAAAATAAATAAATAAATCAAAATCAAAATAAAAAAAAAAAAAAAAAGGTCGATTTTAAATTTTTAAGGTTTTTGTTTTATTTGATTTAGGATTTCATTAAAGCTTTGAATTGGTATTATTTTAAATAAGCTTTTATTAATTTAGATTTAAAAATTTTTATAGTTTAGTCTTATATTAGAATAAATTTTATTCTTTTTTTATTTTTTTTAGGTTTTAAGTTTAAAGCCTTTATAAAACTTTAAAAAAAAGGGCATAAAAAAATCATTTTCTTAAAGTTGAGATTTTGATTTAACATCATTTAGATTAAGGAATTTAGACTTCTGTGATCCATAACAATGTTCAGAAACTCTTCGGCAAAATCACATAACCAATCTTTTGTCGACGCGTTTCGAACCAACCAGTGTGGTTCATCGTCAGGACAAGTTGAAGAACCAATCCGGCTTAGCTTGAAACACCAGATCAGATTTCAACTTAGTAACCTGCATGCGTGACCGCTCGAATCGATGAACTTTCTTAGCAGCGGCTTCTCCGTGCAGGGAAATTATTAAGGAATTTAGACTTCTGTGATCCATAACAATGTTCAGAAACTCTTCGGCAAAATCACATAACCAATCTTTTGTCGACGCATTTCGAACCAACCAGTGTGGTTCATCGTCAGGACAAATTGAAGAACCAATCCGGCTTAGCTTACACCAGATCAGATTTCAACTTAGTAACCTGCATGCGTGATCGCTCGAATCGATGAACCTTCTTAGCAGCGGCTTCTCCGTGCAGGGAAATTATTAAGGAATTTAGACTTCTGTGATCCATAACAATGTTCAGAAACTCTTCGGCAAAATCACATAACCAATCTTTTGTCGACGCGTTTCGAACCAACCAGTGTGGTTCATCGTCAGGACAAATTGAAGAACCAATCCGGCTTAGCTTACACCAGATCAGATTTCAACTTAGTAACCTGCATGTGTGACCGCTCGAATCGATGAACCTTCTTAGCAACGGCTTCTCCGTGTAGGGAAATTATTAAGGAATTTAGACTTCTGTGATCCATAACAATGTTCAGAAACTCTTCGACAAAATCACATAACCAATCTTTTGTCGACGCGTTTCGAACCAACCAGTGTGGTTCATCGTCAGGACAAATTGAAGAACCAATCCGGCTTAGCTTACACCAGATCAAATTTCAACTTAGTAACCTGCATGCGTGACCGCTCGAATCGATGAACCTTCTTAGCAGCGGCTTCTCCGTGCAGGGAAATTATTAAGGAATTTAGACTTCTGTGATCCATAACAATGTTCAGAAACTCTTTGGCAAAATCACATAACCAATCTTTTGTCGACGCGTTTCGAACCAACCAGTGTGGTTCATCGTCAGGACTCAGGACAAATTGAAGAACCAATCCGACTTAGCTTACACCAGATCAGATTTCAACTTAGTAACCTGCATGCGTGACCGCTCGAATCGATGAACCTTCTTAGCAGCGGCTTCTCCGTGTAGGGAAATTATTAAGGAATTTAGACTTCTGTGATCCATAACAATGTTCAGAAACTCTTTGGCAAAATCACATAACCAATCTTTTGTCGACGCGTTTCGAACCAACCAGTGTGGTTCATCGTCAGGACAAATTGAAGAACCAATCCGGCTTAGCTTACACCAGATCAGATTTCAACTTAGTAACCTGCATGCGTGACCGCTCGAATCGATGAACCTTCTTAGCAGCGGCTTCTCCGTGCAAGGAAATTATTAAGGAATTTAGACTTCTGTGATCCATAACAATGTTCAGAAACTCTTCGGCAAAATCACATAACCAATCTTTTGTCGACGCGTTTCGAACCAACCAGTGTGGTTCATTGTCAGGACAAATTGAAGAAACCAGATCAGATTTCAACTTAGTAACCTGCATGCGTGACCGCTCGAATCGATGAACCTTCTTAGCAGCGGCTTCTCCGTGCAGGGAAATTATTAAGGAATTTAGACTTCTGTGATCCATAACAATGTTCAGAAACTCTTCGGCAAAAGTTTAAAAGTGATCATTTAGATTTTTTTTGTTTAAAAGTTTCATTTAGCTTTAAAACTTTGCCGTATTTGAAAAACATAAAAATATTTTGGAAATATTTTTCGGTCTTGGCTCAAGCGTTTATCACGCTTTATTATCTTTGCTAAGGCTAAAATTTTTGACGTGGAATGAATGTTTATCATTTTATGTGAGTTGGCATGCATGAATGATCATTTTGAAGATTAGCTACATGAATATGATATCTGGTTAATGTTCAAAATTACGTGGTTGTGTATCGAGCTTTATCTTTCGAAGTTTTAAAATTGCTAGATCATCGTTAAAACATTGTGAATTTACTGGATATCTTGCATCGTTCAAGTTATTTGATGATAAATGATTGTTGTACACAGTTTACATTTCTGCAACATCTAGTAAGTAATCGTTTAAACATCAAACCCATAAGGCACTGGTCCATTAAATTAATAAAATCAATTTAGTGCTTGTTCCTTTGTGTCTCCCAATCCAACTAGTTCACAGTTGGTCGTCCATTTCCCTACAGGGTCTACCCCCCTTAGCCGCGGGGGACAGGCTTAAACGAAGAGATCGGGGATCAGAGTGACAGCCCCCGGTCTGAGCGTTGTCGTGACAATCTGTGCGACAACAAGCTCAATATCTTTTCCAGATTAGCAATCACGTCAGCATTAAAGTAAACTGCAGATAGAACATAAATATAAATCGCAGAATGACAAGCCAAGACAAGACGACACAAGATGTGGCGCTAGCCAGGAACAAACCCCAATGTGGGGAAACCCTTGATCAATTCTTCTTTTATGTTCTTCAATAGTTCAACAGAGAAAGAGAGAGAGAGATAGTACATTTACAACAGAAGTCAACATTTTGACTTTCTATATCTATATGAGATCAGTTGAAGACATGCTACTTCAACTGATTCTCCAAGGTGACTGCTTCACCTATCATAGTGTTGCATTTCGTCACGGTGCTGCACCTAGTCACTAAGTTGCTCCCATCACCATGCCGCAACTCATCATCATGCTTCACTTTATAGTTTATTATTATGTTGTACTTCATCGTCTCAGTGCTGCACCCAAATATCACTGAGTTGTTCTCAACATCATGGATCTGCATCCAATGTTGTACACATCACTGATCTGCCTACTATGCTGTACTTGATTATCAGTTGCACTTGTCACATTGTTTTCACCCAATCATTCACACAAGACATACTCAATACATCATCACGCTGCAGTGCCTTGTTGCTACATCATGCTGTTGTTATACTTCTGTTGCTTCATCATGCTGCAACACTATACTTCTGTTGCTTCATTATACTACCATATGTATATCAGCCTTAGCTGCTTGCTATGGCTTGCAACCTAGCAAAGCAGCTAGGCTATAGTTCTAGAATCCTCCAAGCAGTCCCAAACTAAACAATCCTTCTTTTGTCATGCTGTCACCTACAGCAATCCAAATTTATACACTGCCCTTTCTGACCTCTTTATATTGTGGCTCAACTTCCTTGCAAACCGAGCTCAAGAACAGCCCTATCATGCCCGAACAGCCCTGAAATAGACCACGTTGTAACCTACAGCGATGTGGCTTTATCATAGAATTCCTATGCTGATTTTTCTAGACTCCTTCACGATGTTATAGGGCTCCTTCTGCTGCAGCTAGGTCACCTCTTGTTACGGATAGGTCTCTCCTCATCTTGATGCGGCTATGGCTTCATAACCTTCCGCTACGGCTTCATTATGATAGCAGTGAGATCTCCTCTCTAGGGCTGCGGTTAGATTCTCCCTTGACTGTGTATTAAGCCCTCCTCCTTGCCGTAGATTAGGCCTCTCTCAACTGCAGTTAGGGTTTCCTTTAGTCAACGTGAAGTAAAAAACTTCTAATACGCAGAAATATATGTACAAATATTTTATTAAAATGATGAATTAACAGATGATGAATGATTACAATGGGGTTCCTGGCTTATATATCGCCATGGGCACCCTTTGGGAAAGGGCATGATCTTATGATTGTGCCCTTTCATCTAACTAAGCCTAAAATTAAATAATAAACCTAAAATTAACTAATTTTTTACATGACATTGCCTTCCTCTCGAAAGAATGCTTTGTCCTCAGAGCATACGCAACGACAGATGTTGTTGACAAAATGCTTCATTCTTCCAAGAAGCGTCTTCTTTGGTAAGTCCTTCCACTTGATCAGATATTCCAAGATGACCAAGGTCCCACATTTTAAAAGGTCTTGGATTAATCGTGCAATTTCCTTTTTTTGGTGAAGTGGATATCGGTATGGCTTGATGTTGACAGGGTCTGATCTTGCCTTGACTTCTATTGTATGCTCAATTTCCCTATTAGGCAGCATCTTCATAGGTAGGTCTTGAATTACTTTTTCATGATTCCGAATTAGATCTTGTATCTCTAGTGACTCTTCACTAGTCATATTTGCAGATAACATTTCTAACTGGTGACATTGTACTACATAAGCGGGTGCTCCTTTTTGACTCATCTTCATCATCTGAGATGATACAACTTGATTTTCTGGTGCTTGGAATCCGTGTAGTTTGTACTTTTGACCTCCCCATTTGAATTTTATAAATTGTACTTGATGGTTGGCGACATAAGTACCTAAAGTTCGTAGCCATTGGATACCTAAGACTACATCTATTCCTCCTAACGGTACCGTGAAGAACGGAGACTCTAGATTGATGTCTTGAATCTGCAAATTGACCTTATGGCATTTCCCCACCTTTTCAATCTTCTTACCGTTAGCTACCATCACTTTCATGTTTGGTAAGGGAAATGAAAAAATATTGAGTCTCTTTGCCACGGTTGCATCTAAAAAATTGCGTGTGCTACCAGAGTTGATGAGAACCACTACGTTGTTCTTCTTTATGTGTCCTTTTAAATTTAAGGTCTGAGGTTGTGATATACCTGTCATAGCTGATAATGACACTTGCAGAATACTTCCATCATCTAATTCTGGTGAGAATTCTGGGGCATCTTCTATTTCTTCTATGTCATAATCTTCACTGTTTGAGTCATTGGTTGCTTCACAATTATATAGGTTCTTTGGTTCTTTTCCTTTAGCACATCTATGTTTGGGGTCCCACTTCTCACCACAGCGATTACATTTACCCTCTTTTATCCTTTGCATTTCCACATTAGATTTTTCATCTTCACGACGATGTGGTGGAACATATCTCGTATTGTTTTAGTCCACATACTGGGGTATCCTTTGTCTTGCATATGTTTTTTCTGCTTTTGACCAAAATATTGGTTCGGATTTCTTTTGGGCTGTTTTTGCTTTTCGTCTTGCTACTTCTATTGATGTAATGTCATGCATCTCAAGTTCTGCTTGTAAATGGGCTTTGAGTCCCGAGACGTATGATTGAATTAGACGAGATTCTGATAACCCAGGTACTCGTGTTACTAAGGTCTCCCATTCTTGAGTGTATTCATCCACACTTCTTTTTTGTCATAACTTGATGAGTTTTGAAAAGAACTCTTCTTCTCTTACACCTTGGAATTTTAAAGAATGCATCTTTAAATTTTCTCCAACTAATGACGTGTGTTGTCTTTTTCCACCACATATACCAGTTATATGCTTCTCCTTCCATTTTCATGGATGCATGCCTGAGCTTTTCGTCATCGTCATTGATGCCATATATCTCAAAGTATTCTTCTGCTTTATTTATCCATGCAACATTGTTTTTTTTCGTTTCCATCGAATTTAGGCATCTCGACTTTTGCCCTTCGTCATCGTCATTGATGCCATATATCTCAAAGTATTCTTCTACTTTATTTATCCATGCAACATTGTTTTTTTCGTTTCCATCGAATTTAGGCATCTCGACTTTTGCCCTTTGTTGGTATGTTGCTAATGGTTGAGCGAAAAATGGGTGTTGATTGGTAAAGTCATCCCAGAGTTGCCTGTTTGTAAAGGCTGTGTTACTCACTTCTTGGTGGGGTGTCGCTGATTTTCTTGGGGATTCAACTTTTTCATGAGAGTGTTGACGTTGTTGAATTTGATGAGATGTGTTCTTGATTCTCTTCATTTTCTTTTAGTAGTTGTTCGGGTGTACAATTCATCTTTTTACACAGAAGTTTCAGCATTGTTAAGGCATCTTTGATGTTTACTTCTGTTTGGACATGTTGATTTTCCATCTTTATTTCTATTCGATTTGTCGTATCGTGAAGATTTTTTATTTCGTCAGCTTGCTCCCCAAGCTTGATCTGGAATTCATTTAATCTTTTACTGACCTCATCGTGGTTGCTATTTATCTTATGCTCCGCATCCAACAATTTTTTTTGGAAATCCGCCATTGTCATTGTCGACATTGAGCGGGTTTGCGGGGGTGTGTATTTACTTGCCAGCTAAAATATTTTTCCCCTTTTTTTTTGAATTAGCTAAAATATATTTTATACATATAACTTTTAATTAATTAAAATAAATTTAATTAATTAAATTAACTTATATATATATAACTTTTTAATTAATTAAATTAACTCATATATATATATATATATATATATATATATAGCTTATAACTTATAACTAAATTAAAGTTATATATTATATAACTTATAATTAAATTATAGTATATATATATATATATATATATATATATATATATATATATATATATATTGTATATGTATGTTATACGGAGAGTCACGTACACCCGAAGGTCACGTCCGATGCTCCTATCGTGACCCGTATCTGCACAGAAATACCGTGGCCCTTCCTGTCCGATTGTGGCCACGAGATTCTTGTTTACCAGCAAACAGCGATTGCAGTGTTTTCCACGGTGGCAGTTGTTAACTCGCAGATGTCCTTGTTGTTTTGTATGCTAATTCACTCACGCAGACGGAAGCAGACAGCGGATCCTTGGTGACCCGATGCCCCCACACACAAGCTACCTACGTCCAGAAAAAAGGACTGCTACGAATCCGGCCTTGTCAATAAATATATATATATATATTTCCACTGCCGCTGGGGGAATGCACGTCTATTCAGTCAATACAGTTGTGCACAGCGAGATGCAGTTGGACTGAGCGGACCGCCTAAGAACCAAACCGCTCCGATACCAGATGAAGTAAAAAACTTCTGATATGCAGAAATATATGTATAAATATTTTATTAAAATGATGAATTGACAGATGATGAATGATTACAATGGGGTTCCTGGCTTATATACCGCCATGGGCACCCTTTGGGAAAGGGCATGATCTTATGATCGTGCCCTTTCGTCTAACTAAGCCTAAAATTAAATAATAGAACTAAATTAACTAATTTTTTACATAACAAAATGGATGAGGGCTTCTTTAGACTGTGTATAAGTGCCTCCCTTTGCTGCTTAGAATTTACTGCAGCTAGGGCATCATCTTAGGCCAGCATATACTCTTAGTGTCTCTCCTCCACCAAAACCCAAAGACGTGGAGAGGAGGAGATCACACGAAGAGTATATGTGTGTGACAAATGACTTCAAGTCCTCTACTATTTATACTAAAACGTAGAGGTTGAATAGACATGACTGTTGGGCTTCTGAGCCTACATAAGTTGTTGGCCGACTTAACAACTTGTCCATAATCAAAATAGATTCATATCTTCATAAATACTTATCGTAATCGTATGATCTTTAGATCAATCCTACACCTCTTGATGAGAGGGATCTAAGAAAAATATCAGCTGCCATAAATAAGATGACCCACATGGAGTTTGGCCCTAGTTGCCAATTTTAACACTCCCTCTCAACTAGGGAGAACTCCATCCGTTGATCCATCTGTCCGACTGTACTATCTCTGCCATCAGTGCCCTGCACTGATCTGCTCGAACTATGAAGAAGAAGAAGAAGTGATCGAGGATGTATCATACCATCCTCCACTGACCTGAAGTCAGTCTTAGAGTGTGTACCACATTCACTGGTCCCAGACCAGTCCTCTACTGACCCGAAGTCATTCTCAGAGTGTGTACCACTCTCACTGGTCCCAGACCAGTATTATTGATCCTAGATCAATGGAGGTCATCCTAGCATAGGGAGTACGGTAGATACAACAATGCATCCATCGATAGAACTACTATGGTCCCTATCCTCATTTCCCTGCTCATTGATCAGATGAGAGGTACTTCACATGAGTCCCAGACTGCATGGGTAGGATGCCTGGACAGGAGAACTAATCATCCTGTCCACAGGAGAACGAATCATCCTGTCTAGTGGATGCCACGGAGAACTAATCATCCTGGCCCATAGGAGAACAAATCATCCTGGCCCACAGTCGCCACGAAGAACAAATCATCCTGGCCCACAGGAGAACGAATCATCCTGTTCCATAGTCGCCACGGAGAACAAATCATCCTAGCCCACAGGAGAACGAATCATCATGTTCCATAGTCGCCACGAAGAATGAATCATCCTGGCTCACAGGAGAACGAATCATCCTGTTCCACAGTCGCCACGGAGAACGAATCATCCTAGCCCACACGAGAACTAATCATCATGTTCATAGCGCACCACCAGGGGAGGGTGAGTCACCCTGTGGTCATATGTTGCTCCAGTAAGTACCTAGTGCCCCCCTGGAGCTCCCAGAGCTCAATACATCATACTTGATCCTTATAAGAGGGTTTCTCAATGACTCCAAGTTGTTCGGGAAAATCATAGATTTGATCTTTCCCCGGGGCTTTGTCAACTTGTCTGCGACCTGTACATCAGTCTCAATGCGATGCATCCTCCTTGCTCATCGACTTACCATATCCCAGATAAGGCAGTATCTGATGTCTATCTATTGGAGCAATCATCGAATACGAGATTCCTCAATAATCGAATCCCACCTCTAGTTGTCACAGAGAATCACAGTGGTATTCATCATGTGTACAAACAGCGCACTTAAGAGCTTCTCCAACCATGCAGCTTCACACGAGATCATACTCGTAGCTGTGTATTCGGTCTCGGTGATGCTTATAGCAACCGATTTCTGCTTCCTGCTCATCGATGATACCAAAGCAGAATCCAAAGAGAACCAGCACTGAGAAGTGCTCTAGTGATCCTCCACATTGCCTGCTTAGTCAACATTCGAATAATCATGCAGTTTCATATTTCCAGCAATGTATCTCAATCCATGAGAGATTGTGCCCCAAAGATATCTCAGAAGATTCTTGGCACCAATCCAGTGAGGCTCAACCAAATATGAGCTCACCATGCTAACTGCAAAACATATGTCTGGACGGAAGTTCACCAAGAACATCAACGCGAATGAGTTTATGAAACTCAGAGGCATTTCCCAAATTTGGTCCGACATCACTACCATATAACTTCTTAAAGTTAATATCCTTGAGGTAGTCACAGGCTTGTAGTTTATCATTCCATATCCGGAATCCAACTCCCTCTTACTTCTGCAAATGAGAGGGTCTGCACCTGTCAGAATTAGGTCATCCTCATAAGGTGTCGATATGAGAGGTCTATCATCCACAACCTTCGGGTAATGGTTTGGATCAGTTTCACTCCTAGTGAATCTCAACTTCATTAGACAGTTATCAATCCTCTCATACTACACCCAGGATGTTTTGCTTCAAGCCATAGAGGGCTTTCTTCCACCTGTATACATGAGATTCTCGATCATGAATCTCAAACTCCTCAGGTTGTTCCAAACCTGTGGACCTGCTGCATGAGGGGAATGGTCCCCTTTTAAGATTTTCCTTCGATACATCTCAGATATGTACCTTCATGCTCTACTTGAATTCAGACATCCCTGTCACCATCTGACCCATAGACCTTCGATGTTATGTGTCAATGGATATGGTCCCCAGTGGACTTCCTGCAACTTGATACAACCCTGAACTCAAAAACATCTTAGAAAATTCTATTTTCAAACACGTACCTTTCCATCGATGAGTGCCACCCTAAAACCTTTGACTTCCATTGTTGAAATGGACACCAGGTTCTTCTTGCGATCAGGTACATAAAAGAGATTCTGTAAATGAATTGAGTTACCCTCATTCAATTGAGGGATAAGATTCCCTACACCCCTTCCGGGATAGGTGGCATCAGCGCCAAGTATAATCCCACGATTGTTTCCATCTCTACCAAATTAGAGAGTGCACCCATCTATCCGATGAAGTGCCTTGAAGCACTACAATCAATAAGTCAAATTCCCAAAGAATCTGAAGGAGAGGGCCAATACAAGATAACACTTCTTTATCTTATCAGAAACAACATTTGATTCTTTATACCTAGGGTTCCTTGCTTTCTTTGAAGAGTCGCCCATTTCCTTGATGACCTGCATTACCTGTCATTCCTTTGATCGTTGAAGTTGTCCCTATTGTTATCATCATCAAGTAATGTGCCCCTGCCATTTGGACACTCCTTCGCATAATGGCAAAACTAGTTATCTGTCTTTCCTTCCACCCTGAGATCTGGTCTTCCAATGAAGTGATCTTAGGTGGGCCATATTCCGTTGCGCCATTCTGATAATATTCTCTGCTTCGACTTCACCCTTGGTGAATTTGAAGAGGGATGAGAAATCCACTGATCCTTTTGTCCTTTCCCAACTGTCTTCGGTGATTGCTCTTTCACTCTTGCTTGGGCATTGTCTCCACCTCAACGCTGATACCATGTTAATTTTAGGTATATAATATATTCTATGCTAGAGAAATTTAATTCAATTTTCATAGTTAGCACAATATCTTTTCTAGATTAGCAATCACATCAGCATTAAAGTAAATCGCAGATAGAACATAAATATAAATCGCAGAAGACAAGCCAAGACAAGACGACACAAGATGTGGCGCCAGCCAGGGACAAACCCCAATGTGGGAAAACCCTTGATCAATTCTTCTTTTATGTTCTTCAATAGTTTAGCAGAGAAAGAGAGAGAGAGAGAGATAGTACATTTACAACAGAAGTCAACATTTTGACTTTCTATATCTATATGAGATCAGTTGAAGACGTGCTACTTCAACTGATTCTCCAAGGTGACTGCTTCACTTATCATAGTGTTGCATTTTGTCACAGTGCTGCACCTAGTCACTGAGCTGCTCCCATCACCATGCTGCAACTCATCATCATGCTGCACTTTATTATTATGTTGTACTTCATCGTCTCAGTGCTGCACCCAAATATCACTGAGTTGTTCTCAACATCATGGATCTGCATCTAATGTTGTACACATTGCTGATCTGCCTGCTATGCTGTACTTGATTATCAGTTGCACTTGTCACAGTGTTTTCACCCAATCATACACACAAGACATACTCAATACATCATCATGCTGCAATGCCTTGTTGCTACATCATGCTGCTGTTATACTTCTGTTGCTTCATCATGCTGCAACACTATACTTCTGTTGCTTCATTATACTGCCATATGTATATCAGCCTTAGCTGCTTGCTATGGCTTGCAGCCTAGCAAAGCAGCTAGGCTATAGTTCCAGAATCCTCCAAGCAGTCCCAAACTAAACAATCCTTCTTTTGTCATGCTGTCACCTACAGCAATCCGAATTTATACACTGTCCTTTCTGACCTCTTTATATTGTGGCTCAGCTTCCTTGCAAACCGAGCTCAAGAACAGCCCTATCATGCCCAAACAGCCCTGAAATAGACCACGTTGTAACCTACAGCGATGTGGCTTTATCACAGAATTCCTACGCTGATTTTTCTAGACTCCTTCACGATGTTATAGGGCTCCTTCTGCTGCAGCTAGGTCACCTCTTGTTGCGGCTAGGTCTCTCCTCATCTTGATGCGGCTATGGCTTCATAATCTGCAGCTACGGCTTCATTATGATAGCGGCTAGATCTCCTCTCTAGGGCTGTGGTTAGATGTCTCCCTTGACTGCGTATTAGGCCCTCCTCCTTGCTGTGGATTAGGCCTCTCTCAACTGCAGTTAGGGCCTCCTTTAGTCAACGGATGAGGGCTTCTTTAGACTGCGTATAAGTGCCTCCCTTTGCTGCTTAGAATTTACTGCGGCTAGGGCATCATCTTAGGCCAGCGTATACTCTTAGTGTCTCTCCTCCACCAAAACCCAAAGACATGGAGAGGAGGAGATCACATGAAGAGTATATGTGTGTGACAAATGACTTCAAGTCCTCTTCTATTTATACTAAAACGTAGAGGTTGAATAGACATGACTGTTGGGCTTCTGAGCCTACATAAGTTGCTGGCCGACTTGACAATTTGTCCATAATCAAAATAAATTCATATCTTCATAAATACTTATCGGAATCGGATGATCTTTAGATCAATCCTACACCTCTCGATGAGAGGGATCCAAGAAAAATATCAGCTGCCATCAATAAGATGATCCACATGGAATTTGGCCCTAGTTGCCAATTTTAACACCCTAGGCATTCCTTATTTGTTACTATTATTTGTGGTACTTTTTAGTCCCATCGAACTTTCTGGTTATTTGTTAACAACAATATGATATCCTTCTATTATGTCTACTCAAATCCTACTCAGGGCAAAGATAAAGTTAATACAATATCTTACACGACTTAAAATACTGTCACACAGCTAGCAGGTTGCCTATGTAATAGTACATGTCTAAAGTATCTATCTTACTTTGGTAACTAGAGGGAATCCATATATCACTGCAAACTATTTGCTTTCTTGTCGCTGCAATGTTTTTGAATTGATCACTTGAGCTAGGTATACTCACTTGTTCAGGATAGTAGGCAACATTATACAAAGTTACATCAAATAATTCAAATAAAAAGATGTGAGGCTAACTTGAGAAAATCATTCTAGACTATTGAAATCTCAGTAGTTAGTTCCATGGATAGTAGAGAAGCTCAAGATCAAGGATGCCCTCCAAATACATGTATGTTAAATACTCATTTTGTCTGGAATGTGGACCAATTGGCACTGATCCAACCTTTAATGACAGTTTGGGGCATCATGGTAGATGAAAAAATCAGTCACCTAGAGGAATTCCTATAGCTTGGCTCAATCCATGGCTATTTTAGAGCTCCATCATTACAACATTCATGAAATACTCGGGGATGTATAATAGGGATGTTGTCTGAGGAATTTCACTCTCTACTGGACAGTAAAGCTGGACTGGCAACATTATAAAAGGAAGTAAAACAATTTAAAGGATCGAAAAATAAAGCTGTAAAAATATCATCCAAACCAGCTAGTTAACAGTCAGATTTTATTACTGGTTTCAAAACTATAAATTGCATTCTTATAGAAACTCTTGCTCCAAAATTAAAACGAGAGTATAATTTTTTTAAAGTAATGAAACCTGTTCAACAAGAAGAATCCAAATGAATGAGTTGGCACAACAAACCTGGTAAATCGAGGTTCCCTAACATCACTAGTTATATGCAATTCTTGATATTTATTCCCTTTTTCACATTTATAATACTAAAGAATATATTTTCAAATATTTACTTTCTTTCAAGATAATGTAACATGAAGAGAAAAATCTTTGAACTTACACTAGTTGAAGCTGCCGAGAGCCTAGGCTGTCTGGAATTGTGCCAATTAGCTGATTGTTTGACAAATCCCTGAAATTTTTAGAAAATAATGAATCCAAATAAATCAAAATATATCCATTCAAAAGAATAGATCAAAATATTTATAATATATATACAGCATGGACCATAAATAATGTTTCAAACACTTCAATTATGTGAATATACCTAGCTCATGAAGATACAGATAGCCCATAAACTAGTTCAATCTAATAAATTTTGTAAACTCATGAGAAAGGGGTGCCAGTTTTGGAAATGCCGCTTCCAAATTTTTAGGAAATAGGGAAACAATGGTATTCTATATCCTTGAGGTCTCCGGTTCTAGTCTAGCTGAGGTTTATGTGTGGCTAAGTCCAATGAGTTACTCGCCGCTATTGTAGTTGGTAGTTGAACTTCTCTCCACCTGGATATTCCAGGGAAAAGAGGGGATCCCACGAGATTTTCCTTGGAAAGAAATAATATACACACACAGATGTGCACACGCATATATATTAGGCTAGTGAAGTAGCATGAGTGGTTGAATGATTTGAGCTTCATGCAGGAGGTCTCAAAGTCAATTCTCAGGGCGCTGTAATTAGCACTAACAACTTTGCATTAGGTACCAGGAATGCAGGGAAGTGCCCAGAAGCTTCCCAACGAGGCTGCACTGAAGCAACAATATAATGATAGCCCCAAATGGACACAACAATTGATTGCTAAATGCCATACACAATCAACTCTTTATTTGGGGTTAGTGCATGTTACTCTACAGTTTTCCCTTGGAAAATCAGAATTGAGTTTTGAGAAGTCTACAAGCTGTATCAAATTGGATCTAAACAGAAACTTTGTTAGTTTATGCCCTAAAAGTGGGATTCAGCTTTCAATTTCTTTTATACCAGCGGAATACACTCGCAAATATGCAACATTATTTCCTAGCGGTGCCACCAGAGACATATCCGGAGCCTCTTTTCTTCGGCCTCAGATGCTAGCTGTATCCCTCACTCCTACTCCCCCCCCAGGGTCGTGCAGCCAGACACCTTGTTGGATCTAGATGACTCCAATAGCGAGCTAGCAACATTGTCACCCCCTTCACGTCGGCTATCAAACTCGGGCATTCTTGACATCATTGACCTCCAGCCCATGACTTATTCACTTAATCTTCTACATCACCAGGGCCTTTGATCGAGTTATATATATGTTAATGAGGCTGTCCTATTGTTGTATCAAAGTTGGAAACTTCAACTTTGCAATCAGTGATAGATCTCAACAAACCTAAGTCAAAACCTTTCATCCAAAACTAAATGAAAACCTACAAGAAGTTGGAGAACGAGAGATAAAATATAACATATGGTAAATCCTATTTGTGTTCAACAAATGATCAAAGTGGGTCAATCCAGTGTTATCAGAACTGGACCGGAACTGGTGGAACCGGCTGGTCCAATCGGTTTGGAGACCAAACCATTCTGGTTCGAGGTTTGGAACCGAAAAAAGCAGGTTCGTGCCAAACTGGCCTTTTTTCATCGAACTGGTCGGTTCTGTATAAGTTGATCAAAGATGTTTGAAACACAACTTTTTTAAGAAAAAGCAGGATTTTTTGAATGTGGCAGCCTAATATTCAAGCCTATGGCTCCGATATTGCTATGAAATCCATGGTAATGTTAAATTCTTAAGTAAAAGGATGAAAATGAAAGATAAAGGATAAATTTTTAGCATTACCATGAAATGACTCACAATGTTTGAGAGTGATTCCGACCCCATTGGATTTCATATGAAGAAAGTAGAATTTTAATCAAGAGCACCAAAACTTCTATGTACCTTGATGTTTCTGGCATTTGCTGTCAAACTTCTCTATCACGACCCTACTAAAAATGTACCCGTCACTCAAACAAAATATTGACTCGAAATGCTACGTTTTTTCTATCTTATTGTAATGCTTAGAGGGTGATATTGATGACTCCCAATATAGGCAATGATTTTGATAAGATGTACGCATTTGTTGTAGCATGATTTTTTTAGGATGCTAGAGGCCTTCTAGAGTCTGTTTGTTGATGTATTTTTGGTTCAAAGACGGATTGCACTCAATGCTATTTTGGTCAAGTACACCCTTACATGCTATATAAATGAGAACTTTTGCTTATTTGTGCATAAATGATTTAGATTCATATGGATGCACATGAATATATATGTTTTTCTTTAAACTTTGAATATTTTGTGTTTTTGGTCGACCAGTCTTTGGTCCGACTTTTTTACCAGTTCTGGTCCAGTTCTGATTGGTTCCCAGTTCAGAGGGTTTTCCGGTCCAGTCACCATTTCAGTTCTGATAACATTGGGTCAAACAGACTAAAAGAGTACCATCAGTGTAATATAAGGTAGGGGTGCCATGGCAGTTATTACTAATTAGATCTAAGCTAACAACAATAATTCAACATAAAATAATCTAAGAACAAAGCGATAGAGAGCTAAGTAACCATTCAATGAAGGAAATAAGACATGTGAAAAGTATTGGGAAGGAAATAACACAAAGATAGAAGGAAACGAAAAAAAAAGTGAAGAGTAAGATAAAAGGAAAAATTATTGAACCTAACAAAAGCCAAATGTTCTTCATTAAATAAAGTAATGCCCTTTGAAAATATCTCCAAAACTTAATTATTCAAAAATTACAATTATGCTTGAAGAAGGAACTCCTCTTCATGCAACAAATCCAATTTGGAAGAAAGAGAAACAAGGTTATTTTTTAGCATAGAACTAATCTAGAAAATCACCACAATATCCCCAAACATAACATCCTCTGTGTGAGAGAAAGAACAAGCCATGTCACTTGGTTCGAATTCGAATTCGAGTTTGACAACCTTGAAGTTCAATAAAAATTCAACAGTGAAAATTTTTGGAATAAAATTCGCCATTAAATTCGACAAACTAAGAAATTTAAAAATATATATAAAAATGAAAATAAAAATAAAGATATATGTAACCAAACTCATGATAGAAATAAATAAATAAAAAATCAAAATAGCATACTGACATGATTACGCAGATATTTCAAAATCAAAATCACATCATCTTCTTTAAAAGATAAAAACTTGTTCATGAAACATAACATCAAAAACATAAACATGTTCCATAAGTTTAAAAGTTTTACACAATTCAGCATCTAAAAAAAATTACAAGTGGAACACAAGCTTTATTTTTTATGTTCCTTTGGCCTACTTGTTACATCAAAATGCTCTATATCATCAAGAGCACAAGGGGCAATGAAACCACTAGAAGCATGATCATTAGATTCACCACTGAATGCAGGACTAACTCTATCTCTATCACTCTCAGTGTCAAAATCATCATCTCCCGATGCATCTAGAACAAGCTTGAAACATGGAGTAAAAGAATTGGCTAAATCTTTTGCCACATTGTTTAAAGCCAATTGTTGATTACTATGAACATAAACAAGATCTTCCAATCTCGGGGATAATAGCTTGTTTATTTTCTTGAAATGAAAATGCTCAAAGGCACTCCAATCCCTTTCACATGTTGATGCACTTGATCCTTGGCTCAAGACACGAATTGCAAACTTTTGCAATTATGGGGCCCCTGATCTATAAAAATCCCATCATACTACTGGAGCACTATTAATCATATTGTATTTGTGAAAATTCTTTGAAATGCAACAACTGGATTTTATTCTTCTAACTGATTAATTATGTAGTTTATTTTGTTACAGCAAAATAACGAATATATCACACTGCAATTACCTCACAATAAAAATGTTGCGGAAAATAAAACTAGAAACTAAGAAAATAGAGCACACACACAATAACAATGTCATCATTATTTTTGGACAAATGTCCCCAGAAAAATCCAATGTGGGGAAACTGGTGCGGCAAATGAGAGTTTTATTATTATTATCCAGCAGCGAAAATTCTGAGTACAATCTGGATGTCAAACTAGCAATAATCTCTAAAGGAATCACTGGCAAAATCATTACAGGAATTTTCCCTTCTCCATAAGCAATCCGGCAACAATCTTCCCACTGAAACTAACCCCCGGAATACCTCTCGTTGCCTCTGCGCAATCTGTAACTTGCACTACCCAGAACTGGCTCTGAGTCAGACGTCCTGCCTGTTGCTACCTATGGAAGCGATTCTTTGGCCGTTTGAAAATTATCCCAGTCTCCAGCCACTGAATCGACCTCTCCACCAGCTGAATCAAATCACCTCAATGAAGCTGCTTACGTAGCCTCCTGTGGAATAACTCGACCTCCTCTAGTTGACTCTTTCAGCACTGGAAACTTCCACCAAAATCTCTACTACTACTCCTTTGCCTCTGCTACTAATCTCCTACCTCGAATTCTATTCCTTGAATCTATGCTCTCTAGGAAATTCGATCTGCCTAGATCATTCACCCACTCGATGTGTCTGGTGTATCTTCTCCATCCCCATCATCCTTATCCCAGTCTCCAGCAACTGAATCGACCTCTCCACCAGCTGAATCAAATCACCTCAATGAAGTTGCTTACGTAGCCTCCTGTGGAATAACTCAACCTCCTCTAGTTGACTCTTTCAGCACTGGAAACTTCCACCAAAATCTCTACTACTACTCCTCTGCCTCTGCTACTAATCTCCTACCTCGAATTCTATTCCTTATTGAATCTATGCTCCCTAGGAAATTTGATCTGCCTAGATCATTCACCCACTCAATGTGTCTGGTGTATCTTCTCCATCCCCATCATCCTGCACTCTTATAATTTCTCGTTGGTTTACCAATGACCATGATTAGATCCTCATCAACAACTAAGATCATCTCAAACTCAATCCGTGTGAGCTTTTCGAGCATTCTCATCTTTCTTAATGAATTGTTGTTTATTAATCACTTTTCCTAAGTTAGACTTAGGAAATATCTAATTATTGATCAATTAAATTAATTGAGCTTTCTCTAGGTGTTTTTCCTAGAACCTTTTCTAGGTTTTGGAGATCTTGTGTTTCTTAGCCTCTTTGACCAAAGTCGAGACTAGAACACTTATTCGATGCTACAAAAAACAACACTCCCTCTTATCGAGGAAGGTGTTCTCTCTCCCATAACATCTTCCCATACGTTGTTGATGTCTGACAACTGTAACATCCTATCATTGTCCATCAAGCCACTGGTATACTCTGATTCATTTTCCACTCTATAGTTGAACCACCCTGCATCTGCACTGCTGCTGACACTGCACTATGCCTCCTACATTGTTGCCAACTCTAGTCTGCGCTGTGACTGATCTCATGCTATTGTTGCTGCAACTACTGCAATTGAGAACAAACCCTCCTGCTATTGAAAGGGTTCTCCACTATACCCATATGTTCTCTAAAATAGATGAACTTAGCTCTCCCTAGAGCTTTTGTGAGTATATCTGCAACCTGCTCTTCTATGGGAACATGTTATAGCTAGACTACGTTGCACACAATCTCTAATGAAATGATATCAGATATCTATGTGTTTCAACCTATCATGAAACACTGGATTTTCAGAGAGTTTGATGCAACTATGATTATCACAGTAGATACTGGTCACCTCCATCCTTGACTAAACAAGCTCACCAGCAGCGTTTGAAGCCATATAACTTTGCACGTGGTTGTGCTAGTTGCCATATATGTTGCTTCTACAGAGCTCAATCCTAATGACTTATGCTTCGTGCTGCACCAAGAAACCACCCCTGATCCAACGTTGAAGCAGCACCTTGATGTGTTCTTCCTGTCCACTGAACTACCTGCCCAATCTACATCTGTGAATCCACATAGTTTGACACCATCACCTCAAGTATACCTCAATCCATACTCGACTGTGTCGCGCAAATACCTCAAAATGTGCCTCGTTGTTGTCCAATGCACTCTCTTCGGTCCCACCATAAATTGACTGAGAGTGTTAACCGTGAAGCAGATATATGGCCTAGTGTTGACCAGATACATGAGGAACCTATAAGTTGTCTATACAAGGTGAGGTCAACGTCCTCATCCTCTGATGCATCTATCTTCCTCCAATTTATAATCATAGGTGTAGAAATGGGTCTACAATGTTGTATCTTGAATCTCTACAGAATCTTTGTAGCATATCTCCCTTCACCAAGGAAGATCTCCTTGTCCTTCTTCCAAGCCTAGGAAGTAATCCATCAGCCCCAAATCCTTAATGTCAAATTTTGTTGCTAGGTTTCTCTTGAAATCCTTTATGAGACCTTATGACCCATTAAATAAGAGGGCATCCACATACAACACTAGCATGAGAGGCTCATCCTCTAACATCAAATAGTAAAGGTTTAGATCTGCGTCACTCTTGACAAATCCCATCTTCTGCAAGTAGCTATCAATTCGTCCATACCATGCCCTGGGAGCCTGTTTGAGTCCATATAGAGCTTTTTTCAGTCTGCACACAAGCATGCCCCTCGCATGTGTTTCGAAGCCCTCTACTTGTTCTATATATACCTCCTCCAATATCACCCCATTCAAGAAGGTTGTCTTGACGTCCATCTGGTAAATCTTCCATCCCATCTGTGTTGCTAGAGATATAACTAGATGGATTGACGTATATCTGGCAACTGGGGTGAAGGTCTCCTCATATTCTATTCCTTATTTCTGTGCAAACCCCTTTGCCACAAACCTATCCTACTACTCTCCACACTATCATCTGTAGCATAGTTGATCTTATAGATCCATCGAGATCCCACAACTGACCTATCCTCAGTCCTTGGCACTACCTCCCAAATATCTTTTGTCATGGTGGAGTTGTACAGTTCCACCATGGCATCTATCCACACCTGATGTTGTGTAGCCTCCTGATAGCTGGAAGGCTCTACAACCTGTGCCACCAATGCTTGGTACCTATCTAGCTGTCTACGTTCCCTCTTGTTCATCCTAGGAGTACCAATAAACTCATTTGCTTCTCTCGATGTTTAACCAACTTCCCTGTTGGTTCGACCACAAGTGGTGGGAGGATCTACCAGCTCCTCATCTTACCTTTACTGCATTGTCTGCTGCAAACTCACTGGATCTCCTGCACCTAAGGACGGTTGGTATTGGTGACAGTACTAAATACATGTGATTGTCATTGTGGTTGTCCCCGCAGCTACCCCTGTTGTTGGACCAATGGAGCTTTTGTTGGCTCACTCTGATCATTTGTTGGCATATTGCAAGATTTCTTAAAGGTGTTGTCCTCCATAAACTTCACGCCCTGTATCAC
Source organism: Pinus tabuliformis (assembly GCA_031772625.1). Taxonomy (NCBI): domain Eukaryota; kingdom Viridiplantae; phylum Streptophyta; class Pinopsida; order Pinales; family Pinaceae; genus Pinus; species Pinus tabuliformis. Next base: position 988,197,611 of record CM062813.1, read on the forward strand.
AATAATCTTCCTGCTACGAGGAACATAGATCCTATATGCCTTAGAGGTTTTGCTATAATCAACGAAGTATCCCCTCTCTGCAGTCTGATCCAACTTGGTATGCTTCCAATCCAGTACATGGAAATAAGATATGTTGCCTGTTGACTATTGAAGTACACTTGAAGACTCCATGCCCAAGGATATGTCAGAAGACTTCTTGCACTTACAGAGTTCCTTTTATTTTTCTCTATTGTACTCAGATTCTACAAGCCCTGCAGGTATATTGTAAAGTGATGCTAGCATGATGAAATAGAGTCATGTAACAGGCCTAGGTAGCTTAGGACTTTGTTATCAAGTGAGCTCACTCTAGGGAATTTTTTTTACTCGGTTAATTATTTGTGCTTTTCAGAGTTTAATAATTAATTGAGTTTTTTCTTCCAGTTAGAACCCCAAAGCTAGAGTGTCGCTTGATAGCAAGGCCTTAAGAGAGTCTTGGTCTCTAAAGTCAACGTATATTACCATGTTATATCACTCGTAAAGTTTCACAAAATTTGATTAGGTCTAGGTACCTTTTTTTAAATTATTAAAAATTCCCGCAGCGCAAGGTTTTTAATAAATTGTCTATGTAAATTGTAATAAGTGATGTCTAGAGAAGTTATATGGTGTATGAGTGTAGTCAAAATTAGACCTCTACACCTCAAATTTTTACTAAGACACACTTTGAGGGGTAAAAAATATATTATAAACCCTCAAAACCCATTTTTCCTAAGTCTAGGGGAAAATGTGGCAATAAAAATTAAAATAGCCCAGAAATAAATAAAATGGATAAAATTAAGAGAACTCCATGTGATAAAATGACATGGAAATGACTTCGAAATTATCTCAAGCCAAAAGGCAAGTCAAGAAGCAGTCGAATGATGATTTGGCACATGACATCAGCAAAGAGATTGAGCACATGTGGAAATCGAATTTTTTGCTAAAAATAAGGAAATCGAATTTCCTAGGTGGCAGCTTGAAAGGGTCAACAAACTGTTCAAACTTATGGTGGCAGATTTGATTTGCTATTTTTGTGGAGACCTGTCTCCACCTTAATTCAGTTCAACTCCTCACACTTGGCACTAAACTTCAGTTCAGCCTACACGCAGTTCTAGTCCAGCTCCACGCATTCCTTGATGGTAGCGTCTACGCATGAGATAAGGGACTGATTCGGAGAGGTGTCACTCCTCTTGATGGTTGGTTGGATTTCGATAGGACTTGGCTCCATGATCACCTACCAAGATTTACACATGGAAATTCAAAATTCTACACAAGAGAAGAAGCTCTATGAATTTTTTTTATTTTCTAAGCTATAAAGCAAGAGTCTTTGGGGGCGAAAGTTATGGTCTTATTCTTCAGTGTTTTACAGTAATATTTTTTTGAATATTGTTCCTTAATGCTCTACTAAATTAAATTTTCACAATTGTTATTTCACTAGCCAATTGTGGACTACCTATTTGCACAGGTATCTGGCATTAATTTTTGGGTTAAAGAATCAATTTGGAATTTAATAAATCTAGCAGGTATATCTAGACATTTTATTTCAATTTTGCTATTTGACCACTGCAACTTAACAATTGTTTTTCAAGTGTGTAGAGATCAACCACTTTCTAATCTTGGGCATGAGGGGAAGTCTTTGGTTGTTGAATTTTCTAATTCTAACAGTTAGAAACCCTCCATGTACTTTCTGATTTATTACTTCCTACTTGTTCTGATTAATTAACAAGTTATTTACCATGTAAATACTGAAAATAAACAAAAGTACATGCTCAACACATTACAGATCATCAACTGAAGAAAACATAAACAAGCGCACAAATGACACTTTTATTTTTGGACTAATGTCCCCGGAAAAACCCAATGCGGGAAAACTGGTGCAGCTATCTGAGGGTTTGATTTATTAAGCAGTGTTAGAATACAATCTGGGTGCCAAATCCAGCTCACCCAACAAAGAAAAATCTCAGCAGTAGTACCTCTCCTTCAGAGACAGATGCTCCGGCTGAAACCCGGATATACACTCCAGTAACTCCTCAGCTACAATCTGCCCCACGAAAAACCCCAGCGTCAGCCTCTTCTACCCTCTGCATCAGCGTTCCCGACAGTTTCAGTTGTTCCTGGCAATTCCGGCTTCTGCCCTCTGCATCAGTGTTCCCTGCAGTTCCGACTGTTCGCCACTGTTCTGACTTCTGCCCTCTGCGTCAACTTTCCCGGCTGCTACGCTGATCCTCCAGGCACTATCTTTGCCTCTCTGCTTCTGTATTCACTGCCCCTCAGCTGCAACTCTAGATAACTCTCTCAACTTTCTCAACAAACCCAACCCCAGAAAGTCGAAATCTTGATCTCTTGGTGTGTTCTCCAAGTGACCCTCAAGCCTCCTCTTATACTTTTCTCGTTGACAAATCAACGGTCGAGATTAAGTCCCTAATCAACAGCTAAGATTAGATCTGGCTTGATCCATGACTTTTGAACCATTCTAACACAGTTTTATATTAATCCACATTAATATTTTAATTTCCCTAAGTTTAGACTTAGGGACTCCATTAAAAATATCAATTATTTTAATATCTCCCAAACTATTTAGAATCTGCCCAAACCCTTTCTGGGTATTGGAGATCTCATGTGCCTTAGCCTCTCCACCAAATTTCGTGGCTAGAGCACATCCGATGCTACCCCAAATCAACACTCCCTCTTAGCAAGGACTGTGCTCTAGCAATACTCCTTACTAAGTATTACTCTGATCATCTAGCATCGGTCCCTGATGCTAGGCCTGTTGCCCATCATCTATATTGTTGCATCTCGTACTACCACCCATGGCTCTGCCACTGCCACTACTGCATCTGTACGACAGCTCCCTCTACATCCGTGTTGTTGCCCATGGCCCTACCACTGCCATTGTTGCGTCTGCACTGCATCCCCTCTCATCATGCTGCATCATGCTGCCCATAGCACCACCACTACTAACTGTTGCACTGCAACTCAGTTACTGAGAAGTAAGTAACTGATCTCCCAACTCTGACATCTCTGTCAGGCTAGAGACACTCCCGATGCTGAAGCTCCCTCTGTCGCTGACAAGTGCTCCCTCTCTGACCTCTGCGCTGCTGCAACAACTCCCTGCATCTATCACCATTGCACACCTCTCTGTGCCATCCTGCACTGGTGCAACACTCCCATGCCTCTCGCACTGTTGCAGCCTGCTAGCCTCGCGTTGTCCTGGGAATCCTGCATTGTAGCTCTCTTTGTCGCTCCATCCTCATCTATCTCTACCGACATCCACCAGTCCTGCTACTCCTCTTCAGGGCTCCCGTAGCCAGGTATAATCCAAGAGGTTGGGTACCTCGAGGATTCTGCCCCTCATCTTCTGTAGTTCTCTTCACTACAGCTCGATGTGTCCCCACTTTCGCTTAAGTGGTGTGTGTGCACTCATGGCACAATCATCGTCTCTCTCCACTTCCTTCTCTGCCCTTACTGGCGCTGCCTTGGTCTCGGAAGCCTCTCCCTTGCTCTTCTTCCTCGGACACTGAGTCGCATAATGACCCAGCTCTCCACAGTGGAAGGATTTGACCTTGGAGAGGTCCTTCTTCCGCTTTTCTTACTTACCTTCAGATGCTAGGGCAGCATCCACCTCCTCCTCCTTGATTAGGATCCCCTTGTTGCTACTTCCCGTCTTAGTCACCCTCCTGATCTCTTCTTGGTGAAGAGCCGCCCACATTTCCTCCCAATCTGGAAGGTTTCCCAGCCCGGTATGCTCTGGACAAACACCTCCCAGTGTTCTGAGACTGCATTCAGGGTTGTTCTCACCATCAACTGTGAATCTGGTGTGGCCCCTATGGAAATCAGCTGATCTCGGATCTCCTTCAACCGACCGAAGAAGGTGTCGATCTATTCTCCCTTCTGCATCTGGTATCACTATAGTTGATTTTCTAGGAGCATCTTCCTCTGCACGGAAGTATGCTAATACAACTTGGTCAGGGCCTCCCACATTTCCTGTGTCGTATTCTTCTCGGCAATATGTGGTACTATATGATCCTTGAACCCGTCAAGAATGATACTCTTGGCCCTCGCCATTACTTCCTCATACCTGTCATTGTCAGCTGGGTCAACTGGGACCACTATTGTCTTCAAGCCGCAGTGCTTGATATGATTTCTGTCAAGTACGGATAAGATTCAAGCCTTCCAGACTACGAAATTTGAGGCTCTGTCTAGTCTGTCCTAGTCTCTTACTTCATGTAGTGTCATTTTGTTGCTCTTCTATTTCCCTCCTGGAAGTTCTCGATGTGACTCCCTCTGAGCCTCGATTTCCCTCGTGGAAATCCTTCTGCCGATGTCAAAATGCCCCCTACTCTGATCCTCTGTGCAACCGCACCATTGATCCGGATTTCTTGGCTAGAAACGTCGGTAGCAACTCCCTCCTCCTTGGCCTTGCCATGTTAGGTACTGTTCTGACAACAGTACCCCACCAGCTTCACTCTGCAACTTATCCACAGCCTCCTAACCCCAACAACCTGAAGGTGAGAGCTCCTAGGCTCTACGCGGTCCAAGCACCAGCAAACTAGCTCCCTAAGCCAACTGCGTCAGCCCTCCTGGCCTCTACATGAGCCTGTCTTTGCCTCCCTCAGCCTCTTCTTGGCCCAAACTTGATGATGCAGGCACTACGTCACCCCTTCCTTGTTGTTTTGCTGCTAGGAACAGCTTTTGTCACTTGGGACAATTTTTTTCTGCTATTGCCGCTGTGCTCAGTTGATGTCCTCAGTTCTCCTGTGATCTGCAACCACACTCTAATACCATGTTGAAGTTTCTAAGTCTAACAATTAGAAACCCTCCATGTACTTTCTGATTTATTCCTTCCTACTTGTTCTGATTAATTAACAAGTTATTTACCATGTAAATACTGAAAATAAACACAAGTACATGCTCAACACATTACAGATCATCAACTAAAGGAAACAGAAACAAGCACACAAATGACATCGTTATTTTTGGACTAATGTCCCCGGAAAAACCCAATGTGGGAAAACCGGTGCAGCTATCTGAGGATTTGATTTATTAAGCAGTTTCATAATACAATCTAGGTGCCAAATCCGACTCACCCAACAGGGAAAAATCTCGGCAGTAATACCTCTCCTTCATAGATAGATGCTCCGGCTGAAACCCTGGATAAACACTCTGGTAACTCCTCAGCTCCAATCTACCCCACGAAAAACCCCAGCGTCGGCCTCTTCTGCCCTCTATGTCACTTTTCCCGACATTTCTTGGAAGTTCCAGTTGTTCCTGGTAGTTCCGGCTTTTGCCTTCTTCGTCAACTTTCCCGGCAGTTCTGGTTGTTCCCGATAGTTCCGGCTTCTGCCCTCTGCGTCAGCTTTCCCGGCTACTGCACTGATCCTCCCGGCACTATCTCTGCTTCTCTGCTTCTGTATTCACTGCCCCTCAACTGCAACTCCATATAACCCTCTCAACCTTCTCAACAAACCCAACCCCAGAAAGTCTGCGTCAGCTTTTCCGGCAGTTCCGGTTGTTCTGACTTCTGCCCTCTGTGTCAGCTTTCCTGGTTGCTGCGCTGATCCTCCCGGCACTATCTCTACCTCTCTGCTTCTGTATTCACTGCCCCTCAGCTGCAACTCCAAATAACCCTCAACTTTCTCAGCGAACCCAGCCCCAGAAAGTCGAAATCTTGATCTTTTGGTGTGTTCTCCAAGTGACCCTCAAGCCTCTTCTTATACTTTTCTCGTTGACAAATCAACGGCCGAGATTAAATCCCTAATCAACGGCTAAGATTAAATCTGGCTTGATCCATGATTTTTGGACCATTCTAACACAGTTTTATATTAATTCACATTAATATTTTAATTTCCCTAAGTTTAGACTTAGGGACTCCATTAAAAATATTAATTATTTTAATATCTCCCAAACTGTTTAGAATATGCCCAAACCCTTTCTGGGTATTGGAGATCTCATGTATCTTATCCTCTCCACCAAATTTCGTAGCTAGAGCACATCCGATGCTACCCCAAATCAACATTGATTTGAGCAGCCAACTCACAAGACATAGAAGTTGTAGAACCCATAGTTTGTGGGTCAAAGACTTATCTAACGATATTTGTTTTACAGGGGTTTCTTAGTCATTACTTGGAAAAGAACCCATTAATCTTCATCTATTCTCTTACTATTGTGCTTTTATTTAATAGACCTACTAATAGGGAGCTTATTATTGGCTGATCAAGGAGCAGAGTTGTACTCATACTCCTTGATCTAGACCTTGTGAATTATTTGTAAATAATTTTATATATAGATCTAACCCTTGTAAATATAATTTGGTTCATTTTTAGACCTATAAGTTTGTACATATCCTAACCTTGTATATATAATTTTTTTTTGGGGGGTGGGGGGATTCTTCCTTGTGTTCTTTTGAATATTTGAAGACAGGGTTTGGTTTGTAGTTGCTTAACAAAATTGTTTTTGCAGGTGGATGGTTTGGACCTCAAACCCCCACTCGTGTTTTAGAAAACATCTTGTCCTTCTTCTGTGTAACCCTTGTCGTTAGGCTTTGAGGGATTAAATTCTCGGATTGGGCAAGGAACACATTTTTTGCAACTTTAAAATTTATTTGTAAATATTCAAGGAAGGCCGAGAGGGTTTCTAGCCTTTTCCTCCAAGGCTGAGAGTTCTTTGAAGGCTCATATCTTCTCCTATAAACTTGATCTCCAAGGGATTTTGATTTAATGAATTTCATAAAAAATAAGAAAAAAATTCAAAGTTTTTTCCTTAAATCGAATTGAACTAATTGCTTGGGGTTTTTTTAACAAATCCTTTTGGAAAATCTAATAAATTTTTGAACAAAGGCACAAGAATTTCTGGTGTGTATTTCTCTGAGGGCCGCAAACATATTTGGGCTTGTTTCTACAGAGCCGCAAGCAAAAAGCGAGGGTTTGATTTCATAATTTTTTTATAATTTCTTTTTGGCAGGCTATTTCTCAAGGATGAACTGGTAAAAGCTTCTATTTTAAAGCTTCAAAAACATTGTTTGAAAGTCGTCTTGAGATCCCTAGTCACATCCTCCTCAACTGCAAGCATTTCCATAATTAAAATTTGAAGAAAGAGAGTAATTAAGTTTCTGAAACATTCATCTCCTGGCCGCAAGAGAAATTCCTCTAAGTTGTGCGTAGAGATCTCCATAGTTGAGATAAGACAAGATAAGATAATTATATTTATGTCCAACTAATGACCACAAAGTAGGTCAAAGGGACTATTAAGTACAATGATGTCCATAAAATGCGGGAGAACCAAATGGTCTCCTATAAAAAAATACAATGCATGAATATAAAAGGTACAATGCAAGAACATAAAAGATACAATGTATCGAATTCCCTGATGAAGAGTATCAGATCCATCTCTCCTAACATCGACACTGACTGAAGAGCACTGAAAAAAATCCACAAAGTTTGTTGCCTGATGAAGGGTCAGTGGGAGGTGCGAACTGTCCACTAACTCGTTGTTTGGGGGAGTTTGTGCACTACTAAGGTCTGGAGGACCTAGTCCGTCTCTCAGGGACCAATCCGAGATGTTTAGCTACTGAGGTCTCGTGTGGCTAGGTGAGGTCCCACAGATCCTCACTGGTCTAGACTCTAGAGAACTTTCTGAAGTCGGCCCTTGAAGAATTATTTACGTTGAACTTTAGCATTTACCTTTTGAAGTTCCATGTTTATCCTTTGCATACTCCACATTGACTTTAGACTTAAATTTTTGGAGCGTATTTCATTTTAGGTAAAGTCGAATTTCATTTTGAGGAGAGAAAAAAATATTTTAATTATTGTAAAATCATTATAAAGTTTTCTCCATCATCAAAATTTTGAGTAGTTTTTCTTTTTCAAATATATATATATTGTGTAAACCCTCCTTAGAGACACTAAACCCTCCCTCTTGTCTACAGAGGGTCTTTTTTGTAACAATAATAATAAAAAGGCATCTTCTTTTCTTATGGGAGCTTGGAATTTCTACCCTTTGATATCCCTATCTCCTCTTCTAGGAGGAGCTTCTCTTGCTTTGCACAAATTCTTTTATGGGAGGTTGGGGTTTCTACCCTTTGATATCCCTATCTCCTCTTCTAGGAGGAGCTTCTCTTGCTTTGCACAAATTCTTCTATTTTCTCACAACCCTTTTTAGATTCAATTTCATTATTAATCTCACTTATATTGTGTAAGCGCTTCATTTGATTGCCATCTCTTAATCTAAGTGGCTTTGTTTACATTGAATAACATTATTTGGTTAATAGATCTAAATTACATATCTATTGGATTTGCTTATATCCATTATCATTTGAACAATTGCTTGTGCCATATAATTCATATTTTCTCTTAATAAGTGAAGTGACGTTTTTAATCTAATCAATAGCTTATTTCACATAAGAGCAATTTCTATTGAGAGCACTTGACATTTCTATAATATTGCCTTGTTTCATTGAGTAATTTTACATGCTTCATTGATCTTGTGATTTTGGGTTTAAGGCACTTCTCATCATAAATGGATTAGCATTTCTCTCTTTGAGGCATATTGTTTTAATTGTATCTCATGGAAGCATTTGCATTAACATTTGCATCTTATTTGCGTATTAGTTTACTCTTGCATTTGTTGAAGAATGTAACTAGTGTCGGTAATGATAATTGTATTTGAGTCATGACATAATGTATTTGTCAAAAGAAGAAGAAAAAAATTATACACAAATTGTAAGCCCTAGAAGTGATGATTGACGCTATGTGATTCATTTCACTAGATTCAATCCCACTTCTTCACCCCTGTGAGCATCACCTGATGCAATGAGTGCTAAGTGGACTATTCAAAAATCATGAGAAATTAGTCAGTTACAAGTACAACTGCCTCTCATGGAAATGGTCATAGATGAATGACTTATGTGACGCAGTTGAATCCCAACAAAATGATATCTAATATAATACACTGCGAAAACCCCTCAATACTTAAATTCAAAAAGAGTGAAGGGAACTCTACTTGAATGGTTCATGAGGCACAATACTTGCTAAGGTTTTGCAAATGGGGTAGCAAGCTAAGTGGGTTTGATTGTGGGGGAAAACTCCAGAGTTAAGCATGCTTGAGCCAAAGGTGATCTGGGATGGGTGACCTCCCGGGAAGTCCTTTTTACCGGGCGCAAGCCCTGGAAGTGATGATTGACATTGTGACTCATTTCACTAGTTTCAATCCCACTTCTTCACCCCTGTGAGCATCACCTGTTGCAATGAGTGCTAAGTGGACTATTCAAAAATCATGAGAAATTAGACAGTTACAACTACCTCTCATGGAAATGGTCATAGATGAATGACTTACTTAACATAATTGAATCACAAAAAAATGATATCTAAAAAAAATTATAGTAAAAGAAAATTATTTTTGAAGCATGGGTTTCATGCTCTTTTATTTGTTTTCTAGGTCTTAGCCTCCATTGAAGACTTCTATGTTTTGTCTTCAGTCAAAAGAGTCTTTGTCACAATTATTAGACCCTTATTGGGCTTTTGTACCATATAAAGAAATTTATTTTTGAGTCAAAACAATCATTTTACCCCCCCTCACCAAGTCGGCCCTGCCTTGGAGAAGTCGGTGCAATTGGAGATAATTCAACCTTGTGGAAGCAGTATAAATAGAGGCAGCTCAATTCATTTGGAAGCACACACTCACAAGTTTGATCTGCAAGACAAAGAGGACGAAAAGGATAGTGAATTGCAAGAGAAGAATACCTGATCCAAGGAGTAAAGAAAATTGAAGTTTGAAGCATCTCTCTCTCTCACACGTGCGAGTTTTCTAGGGTTTTTGGGCAAGTTGCAAGAGCCGAAATTTCTACAGTAACTGCAAGTCCGAAATTATGAAGTTGGGGTGTCGAAATTCTGGTTTCAAGCAATATTTGAGGAGTTGACACTTGGAGGATTTGGAAGAGTTTGTCTACTTGAAGGAAGGGTTGACTTGGTGATTGGAGGAGGTCTTTGTCTAGGTCAAAAGGGTCTTGGATTGTCTCATCTTGATTTGAATCTACTAGAAGAAGAGTTTGACTAGGTTTTCCCCTTCATAGGGGTTTTGCCCTGGCTGAGTGCCTACATCTTGTGTCCCTTGTTTTTGTGATCTTCATGCACTTTTGATTTGGTAATTGCTTGATGAAAGATAACATAATGGAGAAGTAAAAAGAAGCCAACACACATCACAACTTACAAGTAATTATCAAGAAAGAGGAATCGAAACCCCAATTACTACAAGCATTGATTCCTCAACAACATCCATCTAACTTCACCTTGCACTCGTTGATTTGTGAGCATCCCATCTTACTTGTAACATTGCATTACATTTCTCTTGTACTTGTCATTTGAAATTACTTGCTCATTGGCTCATGTAACATTATTATATCTTTTATGAACATCTCTAAAGTATCGGTTTCATTTACATTGCAATATCTTACTGCTCATATTTCAATTGTACTAACGCTTCTCTTGCAACATTGACGATCTTGTAGGTTGATATCATTTCTTTAGTTGCAAGTATTGTAATTCATCTTTGAGCATTGTTATAAGGCACTGGTCTATCATCCTATCTATCTTGTCATATTGATCTAATTGAATTTATCCTTAATATCCACATTGCTCAATAATAATTTTGCTTGCCAATTAATCATTAATTCAAGTTACTTAGATCAGCAATTGCTTTGCCCTTAGTCTCCTAGAACTTGTTGTTTCAACAAGTTTTCCTTCACTAACCATCTTTAAGGACTACCCCCGTTAGCTTGCCTAGGAGAGAGCTTAAATGGAGTGAGTAGGGAATAGGTTATAGCCCCTCCTCTGAGCACGACACCATAAATGTTATACTTTGTGGGGTTGGAAACTTTTCACACATTTAGGTGTATATCTTAGGCGGCAACACCCTGTTGACCATTACGTGTCAACAACCCATAGCAATACACCTCCTTTTTTTCGCAAAAGGGATAGCGCCTGATCGATGTGTTCCTTCCATCCAGCTATCATCATCAACCTGAGTATCATCTTATACTGTAAACCCAGTATGCATGTGTATAATGTAAATAATCTCAACAGATCCATGTCGTGTATGTAATCACATAGATAAACCTACTTTTCTAGTGACGATCTACATTCCGGGAGGTTTTTTGTTTCACCAATCCATTCTCGAATGGTCGGCAAAGTTTTCCTTCAACCTTACCCCAAAGCCAGAATGGATTTTGTCACTGAGATCTTAGAGGAGTCTTAGTGTTCTAGATCGATTCTATGTAAAAGTGATTTGGGAATAATCCTGACTATTTGGTTAAGTTATTTTATTACAAATTGCTTGATCTGCTAGATTATATTTGTGTCGCAGAACTGGGTAGTCTATGAGGGTCTTTTGCAAATGGGTTTCCCCCCTTAAGATGTAAAAAAAATGTGAAAATCATGATGTAAGGTGTCTTGAGGGTTAGAAAAATAATGTATCCCCTCATAGGTTAATTAATTAACTTTTCTGCCCAAAATTAATTAAAATCCTAAGCCAGAAAATTAATTAATTATAGGTCCTAGGTAAATTTAAATTTTACAAAGACAAAATTTGTGGGTCCTTTAAAAATTAAATTTTAAGAGGTCCAGGGACTAAGGTTAATTTATTATTTTGTTAAATTTTAAGCCTTTGCTCCTTGAGGTTAAGTCAAAGTCAAAATTTTGAGGAAATTAATTCAAAATTTTAATTTTTGAATTAATTAAAATGCATTTAATTGAAAAATTCGAAATTTCCTAAACAATTAAAATTTCGACGGATGAAATTAAAAGAAATTTTGATCCTCATCGACAATCGAAATTACTTTGACAAGAATCACTCGAACTAGCCGTTGAAAGATTTATCTTTAAATAGGAGGTCAATTGTCAGTTGAGATCATCCAATCTTTTGATCGTGTACTAAGCTCTCAAGCTCTCTTGTATACTTTTTGAATTAATGCAAAAGTCTTTGGAGTTTCAACGTGCTGTAGTGTTCCTCTTCATGAATTTATGGTAACATTGTTTTAATTTCTGTTTAATATAATGTAAAAAACTATCAATCAATAGCTCTCTTAGAATAATCTGAATACAGGTGTCTTATTCAGTTTGTTGGATCTAGAGTAACATTTTTAATTTTGATTGAAGTAGCAGTATCGCTATTTATTCAGAGTTTTATTATTGTTCTATTTCTCTACTTGATTTGATGGTTGATCTAGTGTTTGCAGAAGATCTCTCAGGTTCTCATTGAGCGTTTGAGGATAGTCCTCGGTTGGACTAGCCAACTCTCAACACATATTTTCTGAAGAGCCTACTTCATATAAGCCTTAGAATTTATCTAACGATAATCTTTTTTCTGCAGAGTGTTTTTGGACTAGTACCTCTCTAAAATTTCAAAATCTTTTAAATATTTTGTGGAAAATTTGATAGATCAGGCTATTAAGAGCCTTAGATTATCAGATCTGGGAGCGGAGTTAGACTCATACTCCTCAGATCTGATAGATTCATAAATCATTTGTACACAGCTGTTATTTACTTGTATGGATCTGTAAATTATTTGTATAGATTTGTTATTTACTTGTATAGATCTGCAAATTATTTGTATAGATCTGAAATTTTGTAACATAATTTTAAATTTTAACACTTGGGTTTTTGGGATTTTCTCTATTTTTGTACATATTAGGTATTGGGTTTTTCTTTTTTCACTTGTGCAGGAATAGATCTGAGAAATCAGCCAAGAAAATCTTCAGATCTGAGCTAGATCTAGACCCTGGAGGGCAAGATCTGGGCTCAAAGATTGTTTGCAGGAATAGATCTGAGAAATCAGCCAAGTAAATCTTCAGATCTGAGATTTTTCAAGCAGATCTGGGGGTTTGAGATAGATCTAGGCCCTGGAGGGCAATATCTTATCCCAAATCTTTTTCCAAGGCCAGCCATTAAAATTTTTGCAATAAATCTGAAGATCTGAAGCAAAATATTTTTTTTAGAACAAGGGTTTCAAGATTTAGGGCTCCTAAGCCCAGATCTGCCTTCTCCTAGCCCAACACTAATTCTATTGGGCTTAGTGCTAGCTCTGATTGGCCCTAGATTCCCTTGCTCCATTTCTGATTTGAATATTTGATTTTCTGAAGCTAATCATTGGTGGGTTTTTGCAGAAAATTTGGTAAAAATTTGTGTTTCAGATATTGAAATTTTTTTGGCAACTTGGGCAAGTGATCTTCAAGGCTAGGGCCTAAGGGTTTGATCTCTAAACCATCTTTTTCCTCACTGTTTGCTACAGCAGTCATATACCTTTCTAATAGTGGTGAAAAACACATCTAAGTGGTTTGAAATTAACTAAAAAAATGCTAAATACATTAATAAGTCATTTATGTTTGATGTGTATCAAGAATTTGGCCTAGATCTACATTTTGGGTCACTGTTATCTCTGAATAACTCTGTTTCTGAAGTCTGACATATAATAGTGAAAAAATTTCATGATGGTTAGTCTAAAATCAGTTCCTGAGTTGTCTAATACATTAAGGAATTAATTTCTTGAGTTGAGCATTCATCATTAGGCTTATTTCATGTTTTAATTGTTGGCTATAATAAATATATCAGATCTGATATAATTCCGGAAATCAAATCATAACAAGCTGAAATTCTTTTATAATTCATGTGGGCAAGTTTGGAAAAATTTCGATAAATTTTTGGCATAAAGATATCATTGACAGCTTACTGTTTTCATTGTCATATTGTTGTTGTCGTAAAGTTTTTCTTATTACTGTCCTAAAAATTAATTTATGAAAATTAAGTACTCTGTCATGGAATTGTGATAAAATGCATATCCTTTGTTTTATAAACTGAGTATTCTTTGAGCATGTGTTGATATTAATTAAAAAGAAGTTTTTGTTCTCTTTGAGCTATAACTGTATCAGAAAGATTTGAAATAAGCTTGTGTTCTAATTGTAATATCTTCAGGGTTTAATTTTGAGTCTTCATTTAATAAAGCGAACATTTCATTTGGGTATTGGAAGTTTCTGCGACATAAGCATCTTTTCATCCTTGAATCTAACTTCATCTCATCTTCTCATCATCTAGTGCATTTGCATATAAGTTAATTTTGCATAAATAAAATTTACTTCCAAGCATAAACTTGGTCGATAGAGAGATAAGTATTCATCCATCTTTGCTTGAGTAGCTTGCTTTTAATAGTACTTAAAACGGTGACCTTGCAGTGGTCAGAGCCACAGCTCTCTGTAGCGCCAGAGGCACCGGGTATGTTAGATTTTCAGGAGAGGTATCGTTAATCACACCTTAGTGTGCTTCACCTTATCTTCTTTCTGCCAATTACTACGAAATCAGGCTCAATATAGAAAGGATCGAAGGGTTAAAACTTAGCTAGGCATTTAACTAAAATTAACCAAGATTCTTGCATCTCACATTAGTTGTAGGGTCTGCATTTCATATAAGATAGTCATTCATCTAAGCAGTAGTTGCTAATCGATTACTTAGTCTTAATTTCCTTAGCAAGATCGTTGACTCCATAAGGCACTAGTATCAATTGTTTAAAATCTAATCAAATCTTATAAGTCTTGTTAAATCTTAATTAAGTACTTGATCGTTTCACTGTGTCTCCCGAACTGGCTGGTTCCCAACTAGTTCTTCTTCATTCCACTTTTCGATAGGGTCTACCCCCTTTAGCCTGTTGTAGGGAGACAACTTAAACGGAGGGATTGGGGATCAGAGTGACAGACCCCGATCTGCGTCGTTGTCGCGGTGCCTAGACATTCTGTGCGACAACACACCCCAAACTGACGTTTCTCTAGGGAAGATTGTCCAAAAAAATTTGTATTTTTGTATGACTGGTTTCTCGTGTATTCCACTACAAATTTTATTTGGTGAATGGTGTTGTTTATGTTTATATGTATTACTTTAAGCTAAAGAATTTAAATTTGTTGTGTACACGTAACAGTAATAATTAATTGAGTTAGTAGTAGCTTCTGAGTAAAAATATTTCACACGTTTTAGTTTTTCTTTAGTTATCCTTCCCTCCTTACTTTTATTATTACCATTAATAATAAAAATTATTATCTTACTATGAAATATTAATATATATTATTATTAATCTTAATCTTGCCCCTTATAATTTTTATTCATACCTACTATTATTACTTATAAGTTATTATGTATAGATAACCCGTAATGGCACTAAGTTTCTTCCTAATTCTATTTATTACTATCATTATTCTATTATTTCTCTTAAATATTTCATCTCTTAATTGGTTATCCCCCAGCCCCATTATTGATAATATTCTTCCTTATCATGATTTGATTAATAATAGTTCGTATTGGTATTTTTAGAAGTTATTAATTGTTAATAAATATTGGTATTTATTATCATTATTAAATATTTATAGCCCCTTTTATAAGTGGTTATTGATCACTCCCCCCCACCCCATTCTTCCCTTTATTATTCTTACGTAATTTTATTAATAACTTTATTACTTTACTTCCTATTATTTTAATAAATTAAATATATTTGACCCTTTCTATAATTTTATTATTAAATTATTAAATATTTCCTCTATCTTAAGACTTTTTGGTTTTCCTTAGATTTTAATTAGATATATTTGACCCCCTCTATTTTTATTATTAAATAACTATTCCAAGAATGAGTGATATTAGTTATTATTTACTATAATTAAGGGTTATTTTTCTGTTAATTTTTTTTTTGTTTTTGACCTCTTCAACGGCTATTTTTTGACCAGTTGACTTGCTCCTCTTGATTTTTGGGTTCCTCCTCTCCTCTTTATTTCTCATGATGAACCACAGTTGGTGGTTTGAAAAGTTGACACAGAAATTTCTGAATGTGATAGGTCCGGAAGATGTAACTCAAATTCCGAAATGTTGAAAAATAAAATCACAGGTATTTTAACATCTAGAAATCTATATGCAGCAGTAATAAAACCAAAGAGAGATCACTCACATGTCACAACAGATAAACACCCACACGTGGCATGTCTACTTGAGAAAGCCACACGTGTGATCGCAGGAGAGTATGAGCAGTTGTACAGGCCACACGTGGATACACAAGGGCTTGAGCAGGCCAAGAGGTTTGTTGATTTTGCTGGAAGAATTTATCTCAGGTTTCATTGTAATTCCCTTCTAAGTTCAGAGGGCTATTTTCCCTGGTTAGGGAGCCCATGATTTCTCTGAAAAATTAGATGATGAGAAGTTGGAGAGTTAATTTATGTTGCTGTCTTGTCTGATTTTTTCTCAGTAATTTTCTGTTTTGAAATTCACTGCAAATTTCTGAGTTAAAGGTGCCAAAGTAATTTCTGTTTGTAGTTTTTAGAAATTAATTTACAGCAGAAATAATTTACTGCATAGAGAAAAATTCTTAGGGTAAAATAACTGCATGACACAGTAAATCTGCAATTGGCACTTAAAAATTAACAACACAAAATCACTACAAGAATGTGATCATGACATAAAGGTTAAAAGCAAATTGTAAACCCATCAGCCACATGAGTAAACTTGAAAACTGTTTTATAATATTTTTAATAAGTTTCTAATAGATCTAAATCTTATGCTCTCAAGTACTGATAGCAATGATGCTGCATAAGCTATAAATATTAAAAATCATAGATGGATTGTTGAATATAATTATTCTGATAGATTTTTTTACAAGACATAAATGTATGCTTTGCTACTGTCCGTCATTAGAATAATAAATTTAGTTAACAAAAAGATGGATTAAGGGAAAGAAATAGTGCACAAAAACGCTACCTCTTTTCCACACCCCCACCCGCAACGTGAAATTTACTTGAGAATCTCATAACGATATTTTGAAGCACTGATTTTATGTGAAGTTGTGAACTACAGAGGTGATACTAAATAAATATGACAGCAAACATGGCGACATTAGTCAGAAACGGTACTGATATTCTGAAGGGTTGTCCACTTTCAATCATATGCGTAACACACCATTCCTGATCTCTATAATCATCATGAAAATATGATTTGCTTGATAGAGAAAAACACTGTCATTAAGGATCAAAGGATGCTATGCTTTTTTATTTCAACTAAAGCTACCATGTTGTTTGTCAACAATTTCTATGTGTCTGCTTATGATAGAAATTAAAGGCACTACAAGTGCCATGTTGTCTGCCAATAAAATCTACTCTTCTGCTGATGGTAAATATTACCGTAACTAGAGGCAGCAAACAACTTTGATACTTACACCCTCCTAAGAGATCCATGGCCAAGTCCTGGAGGAATACTTCCTTGTAAAATGTTCGAACTCAAGTTCCTGTAATTACATTAAATGAAGTGAAATATTGTAAGAACTCAATACCAATAATAGGATATATCACTTTTGAGGTAGACATCTCTGATTATCCAAATGAAAACAAGAAGGAATTTTATAATATACTGAATTTTTAGAGACAACATAAACAGGTAGGATAAGATCATTTTATTAATGTCCAATGAAGAACCACAACAGTAGGTCAACGGGGCTCAGAAGTAGAACCAGCATAAGTACAACTCTGAACACTAATTTACAAAAAGAAAATAGAGATACATTAAGTCCACATTGCGAATAGAACTTATAGCAGAGAACCAAGTTTCCTTATTCTGCAACATGAAATGCACAACTCAACCACATAGATCCCAAGAAAGAAGTTCAGAGAAAATTAGGGCATCATAATCAAGAACTGAAGCATGTAATCACAGAATTCAGAGCAAGAACTGATTTAGAAGAAACCACTGTTAAAATTTGGGTACCAGAGGACAAGTGGTTCCCTAAGGCTTTGATCTTCGGCCTAGGGAAAAGTGTCCAAATTTATTTTTTACTTTTTCTCCTAAAGTGACTTTTTATAAGTGGTAAAGTTAAATTCTAATTTAAAAGTGACTTTATTAAAGTGAATGAAGAAGTGAAATTAACATAACTTCTACTATTATATCATCTGCCTGATGAATGTTGTGAGGTTAACATTGTGTTGAGGCGGGAGGAGGGTCTACAGCGGAGATGGAGCAGAAAGTTGAATACGGCTAGCGGCTGCCTGTCTACAGCACAATGATGCAGCTGGCTGTACGCAACAAGTACACGTCCTCTGAACAGGGTAAGGTTACACCTTATATCTCCATCACTGTCACCGTAACTAGGTTTTTACCGGTTTACTGTGCCCATTTTTACCTGCTCCGCGGTCGATGTATAGACCTCTGGCTACCATCGCCCGCTCCTCTAGCTGCACTCTCCCTTGACGATTACCACAGGCAGCTGGCATTTTGCGTTAACAGACAGCAATGGACCTAGATCTCGTGGATTACTCGGAAGAACTGCTGGTGGAGGGTTCTGTCTGGTCAAATCCACATTCTGTTAACCTAGACCTGCATTTGTATAGTAGCGAGCTGAACGAGACCATTTCCAGTCTCCCCTCGATCTCAAGCCCCTCTGATCACCCGATGATACTGCCAGATGACCCCCCTAACTGGTCGTCCCTCTCCACTCCTCTGTCGTCTCCGTCATCTCTAGGGTTTGCAACGGGTTGTTTTAACCCTAACCCTCCAACTTCATGCCCTGGTAAAACCTCCCATCCCCCCCAGTGCGGTCATTTCCCCGCTCCACCTGTTCCATCATCCTTAGCAATCTCCCTGATTACGCCGCGCTCATATGTCCGGCAGTTTCACTAACATTCCCCCTTTATTGGAAGCCCTTCCCGTCGACCCAGCCCCTCCCCCCAAGAACGCCCCTGAATTGGAGAACAATTTCGATCACCAGGAAGACTCTACCGCTAAATCGAGGCCTTGCAAGAAAACAAGATGCTTCAGGACCAAAGCTGTTGATACTTTTCTTAGACTCGAAGAGGACATCTAGTTAGGCGATACTATGGATTTTGCAGACAGGGTTTTAGTCGGAAGAATTCGGGGACGAAACTTCACGGCGGCTTGATTAAAAACTTGGGTTTCAGAGGTCTGGGGACATCATTTAGCCGACCTACCCACTATATAGACCTTTGTGAAGGGGTGGTTTGCCTTACGTTTCTCCAGGCCAGATCACACGAACTGGGTCCTATCGTCATACTGGCACTTCAAGCATGCCCCTGTCCTCCTAAAGCGATGGTCACCGCTCTTTGATCTGGACACTGAGCAGATAGGCGTTGGCCCGATCTGGATCAGATTACCTGGGCTCCCGTTACACTTCTGGTCTGAAGACATATTCCGCCGCATCGGGAACTCACTGGGCACATACATGGAATATGATAAATCCTATTTATCCACTGGCAAGATGGCTTTCGCTAGGATTCTGGTGCATATGGACACCAGGGGAGGCTTACAAGAATTCATCACCATACAATGGAGAACATACACTCAGAAGCAGCCACTGGATTATGAAGGTATACCCTACAAGTGTCGCAGATGCCACAAGGTTGGACACGTATACAAGGATTGCCCCCTGATCAAAAAAAGGGGCCATCAATTGGCGGAAAAAGACCAGGATGCTCGTACAATTCAGGAACAATCTCAACCTGCGATGGAAGTGGAAGAACAACCACATCAAAGCCCAGCAGATGCAGACAAGGCGCACGAGAAAGAAGCAAGGAATAAGTGTGGGAAAGCTCTACTCCAGCCTCCCTCCCCTCCCCCGACAAGAGCTCAAGCGGCTACAAGGGACGCTTATTCCACAAGTACGACTAATTCTCCACTCTCTTTTGCTTATTCTGCTTTTGTTTCTCCTATTTTGCCTACTTTTCCTCTGCAAGACTGGATCACAAATAGTTCGGCTACCACCCTTAATGTCACTCATCCGTCATTTCATCCTCCCTGGTTCTTACATCAGTCCCTTGTCATTCAGCATTGCCCAATAGCGCCCCCCCTCCCGCTTACTCCTCCTTCCAGCGTTCCCTCTCCCAGAATCCCTCCGCCACTTCCCTCGCCCACCCCCTCCCTTCAGAATCTCGTTACCCCCTTCGCTCTCGAATGCGCTCACAAGGCCTCGACACCTAGGATTTGGAACAAACTCTACTCCATCTCTTCCTAAATCCCGGGGTCGTCCCTCCCATCTATCCAAATCCAAGCATCAGGTAGTGGAGGAAATAGCATTTGGCAAATAGAAAACCATTGACTGGGCCCTTAGAGTGGAGCAAACCCATAACATGCCCCCTCCATGAAGCTGCTCTCTTTCAATTGTTGCGGGATGGCTAGCTCGGATAAAAAACTAGCCCTAATGTGTCTATTTGCTACAAAAGCTGTAGACATTATCTTCCTATAAGAAACCCTTGGCCCTGTGAGCACCATCACTCCCCTTCTCGATTCATGGCTACCAAGTTGGTCTTTCACTCATTAGATGCTACGGGAAGATCTGGAGGGATAACCTTAGGCATCTGCAGTCAAACCATCGAGACTCTGAGAATTTGTGGAGGACATGGGTTTTTGGGAGCAGACATTTACTCGCCTACTCTTGAAGAAGACTACAGGATCATTAACGTATATGGTCCCTGTCAGGATAGAGCCGATTTTTGGAGGAAACTGCTTAATTCATCACTCCAACAAGATAATATTATCATGGGGGGGACTTGAATTTATCCTTGGGGTATGCGGAATCATGGGGCAGTCAAGCACAGGTGGATGGGTTGTCTGGTCTCTTTGAAAATCTCCTGGAGGACCATAACTTAATTGACATCCCCTCAGCCAAATTGCAGCCCACTTGGAGGAACAATAGATCAGGGGAAGCAAGCCTAGCCAGACACTAGATAGATTTCTCATGAAAGAATATTTGGTCAACAGAAGATCCCGTATCAGAGAATGGGTTGGCTCTAGAGGCCTATCAGATCATAGACCCATCTACCTCGAGCTGCAGGAAGAAAGTGACAAACCAAAGGCCCCGTTCAAATTTAATTCCACATGGCTACGGCATGTAGACTACATAAAAATGGTGACCGAATTTTGGAAGGCCAACCCTCCCGGCTCAGCAGGGAACCTAATGAATGATTTCATGCATAACATGAAGGAGTTGAAGTCCCTCTCCAAGATTTGGGGTAAGAGGAAAAGGGAAAAGGAAGAGCACCTTCTCATCACAGCAGAAGAAGAAATATATTCATATGAGGAGGTCACGGAAGGAATCATACCTTCACAGGAGCAAAAGGATAAATACACCGCATCACTGCAAAAGAGGACACAAATCCTAAAAGATAGAGAAGAGAGCTGGAGACTCCGGAGCCGGGCCATCTGGCTGAAGGAGGGGGACGACAACACTAAATTTTATCATAAACATGCCAATGGGAGGAAGGCAATTAACACAATTTGGGAGCTTAAAGATACTCAAGGACAAACTGTTCAATCTTTCCGAGAACTGGCATCACTGGCGAGCACTCACTTCAAAGATATCTACAAGGTACCTCCCATTGCTACTTTGGCTGAAGTGATGCGAATAGCACAACTCTTTCCCAGTTTGTTGACCAGGAGACAGAACAAGAACTCTCACGAGAAGTCTCACTTGAAGAACTAGAAGCTACTTTGAAATGGCTCAATAAGGACAAAATCCTAGGACCGAATGGATGGGCAGTGGAATTTTATATTGCCTTCTTTGAAGTCGTAGGGACTAACCTTTTGCGGATCATATAGGAGAGCAAAAGGAGTGGAAGGATATCGAGCGGCCTCAAATCCACCTTCATTGCACTTATACCCAAAGCTGACAAGCCCTCCTCCTTCGATGACTTCAGGCCCATATCCCTATGCAACTGCATATATAAAATCATAGCCAAGATAATTGCCAATCGAATAAAGCCTATCATGTCTCTTCACATCTCCCATGAACAATTTGCCTTTCTACATAAAAGGCAGACACATGAGGCGATTAGCACTGCACAAGAACTCCTACACTCTGTCCAGCTCAGGAAACTTAAAGGAATGATACTGAAGATAGACCTATCTAAAGCTTTTGACAAAGTCAATTGGCTATACCTCCGGATCCTGTTAACTCAACTAGAGTTTCCTTTTACCTTTATTAAGTGGATCATGAGCTGTATCACCAATGTCCTTACAGTGTTCTCATTAATGGATCAGCTTCCCCCTTTTTTCATGCTGAGAGGGGTCTCAGGCAGGGATGTCCTCTATCCCCCCTTCTATTCCTGCTCATCATGGAAGGACTAAGCAAAACCATAGCAGAAGACCACAAACAAGGGCAAATCAGGGGCATCAAAATCACTGACTCATGTATTTTGACCCACTTGCTCTTTGTTGATGATGTTCTCATATTCCTCAAAGGGGGCATGGGCGACCTCACTTCTCTACATCAAGCTATGGGCACTTTCAAAAAGCTACCGGTATGGTATTGAATGAATCTAAATCCACTATAACAGCTTCAGGATACACCCAAAATGAACTACAATTCGCCCTCAGGAGATTCCCCTTTTCTACCCATCCTATAGAAGAAGGTATGAGGTACCTTGGCTACCGCCTGAAG
Source organism: Pinus tabuliformis (assembly GCA_031772625.1). Lineage (NCBI taxonomy): Eukaryota > Viridiplantae > Streptophyta > Pinopsida > Pinales > Pinaceae > Pinus > Pinus tabuliformis. Next base: position 988,220,075 of record CM062813.1, read on the forward strand.
CCGTTTGGTTACAAAATAGCCGATTGGCTCTGGCTAATCACTAAGGTAGAAAAGCGTCTGAACATATGGTACCACAAATATCTGTCAAGGGCAGGCAGACTGATATTGATCAAAGCAGTATTAGAAGCAACACGTGTTTATTGGATGACTCTGGCCTGGATTCCTAGGGGTATACTAGACAGGCTGCAAAACATGTCTTGTCGCTTCCTATGGAAGGGGAAACAGACAGGGAGAAATTTTGCTTGGACAAGGTGGGAATCCCTGGCACTGCCTAAAAGATGGGGAGGATGGGGGATTAAAAGATTAGACACCTTCTCCAAAGCACTTGCAGCAAAGCTGGGCTGGCAGCTACTCAATAACCAAAGTCTATGGACGAAGGTTGTTGTATCTAAATATATCTCCCCTTCGAATCCACTTGATTGGATTAGACGAGCTCACCGACCCAGTGGGAACATATCTATCATCTAGAAAGCAGTAACAAAAGCCATGGATCTGATAAGAAATGGATTGACTTGGAGAATCTGATCTGGCTCCCTGGTGTGCATAGGAGAAGACCCCTGGGTTGGCTATGGCAATGCACACAGAATTCCCGAGGAGTTGAAAACACACCTTGCTAAACAAGGTATAACACATATCTGTCACATAGCCGATAATGGCCGATCCTCTCTGACCTAGCAGGCTTGGAAAATAGAATATGTACTAAACATCCCACCGCCCTGGCAACAAGATTGGAGAGACTACATTACTGCATTAACAAAGGCCCATATCACGATCATTGAAGGGGATGATGAGCTCATATAGGCACTAGCCAAACATGGTTTTTATGCCCCCAAGATAGGATATCTGGCCCTGATGAAACCTTATAAACCGCTAGCCTCTGAGCCTTGGTGGAACCTCATATGGAAGTTAAAAGCGGCCCCAAGAACGAGGTTGCTTCTATGGTCTATACTAAACAATAAAGTCCCGACGAGAGAAAACCTAATGAACCGATCCTTTTTCAAGGCCTTTTTGGTGCTAACTGTGCAAGAATAGCAATGAAGATACAGACCAACTATTTCTGAACTTCCCTATATCACAAGACCTTTGGAATAGCTTTACCTCAGCGTTCTCCATTCACAGTCGGTGGCACAGCAACAACACAAAGGATGCATGGAATAACTAGTGGAAAGATACTACAGGCAAGGAAAGGAATATTCCTCTGCTCATTTGCTGGGCTTTATGGATAGCTACGAACCAAGTTATTTTTCATCAAAAGCCCCCCTGATGGCCCTCCATCCTAAACAGAACCTTAGCCAATTATCATTCAATCCCAGACGACTCCTCACAACCACAACACAGGATTATTGAGCCAATAGTCATCAACACCTCCATACCATGGGCTTTTTTCAAAGGATCGGCTCAGGAAACGGGTTGTGGGGGGGGGGGAGCTATATTACACTTATCAAGTTCTCATTCCTTCAAAATACAAATGGGATTGGGCGAAGGAACAAACAACTATGTTGAAACACCTCATTCAATATGCATTATATAAACAATGCACGAACTTGCAACTATTTGGTGATTCAAAATTGGTTGTCAACTGGATCAACAAAAAACACATCTGCAAATGCATATTCATTGAAGCATATTCTGGACGAGACTCATAGACTTATTTTGTCTTTTGACTCTTTCACTTGTCACCATATTTACAGGGAGCAAAACTCAGCGGCCGATCACTTATACAAGGAAGGAGCGCTCAAGGATGATGATACTTGGTTGATATGCGAGGAAAAGGATGGTGCTGCCTACCAGCACTATCACAGACCTTTCATAGACCCAGAATCTATATGAAGCATCATTACAAGGGACTGATTTTTCATATTACTTTTTTTTTGCTTATGTTGTAAATATTTATACAGAACTTATGTTATGGCACCATATCCTCTCTGCGAAGAGGCCAGAAGCTCTCCATTTTTGTTGTCTTCTAATCAGCTTGCTCCTTGCGCGGAGAAATGCACTATAGTTTTTAACTCTTGTTTTGGGCAGGCAATGCCTCACTTAAGTAATGCTCTGCATATACAAAATGTAATTTTCCCCTTTAATGAAAATTACGACTTTTTCCACGGGATAACCAAAAAAAAAGTGAATGAAGAATTAGAAAGTGAAAAAGTGACTATGGAAATAAAAGGCTAAGTGGGTCTTTATTTAAGTGGGTGAGTTAAAAAATAGAAAGTGAGAATTAAATGCACATTTATTCTCATCCCTAGATCTAAATGAATGTCAACCATTAGATCTTAGGGTAACCCAAAAGATCATTTAGCAAATAAAAGAAAAAGAGAAGAGGAAAAGATCAATTCATTCTTTCATGAGCATTTGAGAGAAAGAGGAGAGAGCAAGGAGAGAATTTCTAAGCAATGAGGAAGTGAAGGAGAGCAGCAAGAAGACATTTCAGTAAATCTGGGCAGCAGCATTTATTGTCACACATCCCAAGGAAAAACCGTACAACAGGAGAAAGGCACAAAAATCGAGGAAGAGACAGCAAGTTTTGGGCACATTTTTCGAGGCTAGTTGTATAGCATTTAATGTTGTTTTATTGCTGTAAAAATTTATGTTTTGGTTGTTTGCTGATTGGCACGATTTTCGAGGTGGAGTTCAAGCATGGAAATCGAGATAAGTTGTAATTTGTGGTTGCTGGAATTTTCACTGTGTATTTTAGTTTCTCTGTAAAATCATTTTCAGAAATAAAGAAGAGCTCTCAAATTGGTTTCCCCAAGAGTTGTAGGGGGTTTTTCCAGGGTCACATTAACCAAAAATCACTGTGTTATTTTTTGTGTGTGGCTGTCATAATTTTGTTGTATTTTATTTCTGCAATTTCAGCAATTGTGAAATCTCTAAATTTGTGTTTTTAGAAAAATATTATTATTTCCAGATTTTAGAATTTTTATCATGCTTGGATTTACAACTTAATGCATGGAGTGATAAGGAAAACTGATAACCAGAGTGGGGGTTGAAATTTCTTCAACAACTATAATGTTTCTGTTGTTTCTCACACATAAACCTAACCTAGCAAAGGAGATTGTCCAAGGAATGCATCCGAAAAACTTTGAAAGTCCAGGTTGCAATCAAGAAGAGTAATCTACTTAAGCATGGCTCCAACTTGACACTAGATAACATTCTGTGTTAATTGCAAAATAACTTAACAATTCAAGAAATAAATTGAAACACTAATAGATTGGACAAATGACAATCACCATCATTATAATAATGTTATACACAAAATAGTTGAAATCACCAACTCTGCTTCGGGAAGACTTGAAACATGGATTCTTCATCATTAGGAGCTACAGAACAGATCCATCTACGAAAGACCTAGAAGTTAACCAAACTTATCATTTGGCTGTCTCAAGATTTTGGCTCCATGCCAGCCATTTTTTGGTCTATGCGAGTAAAAAATATCAAAAAGCTAATCATACCTGTTACCCACCAAAAATGGGTGACCCCATAGGAGAATTTTCTCCTAGAAATCTCTTCAGCCGGCAGCCAACAGCGCTTGGCAACCACCGATGTGGCCAATGTTTTGTGCCATTTCATCTTTGCCCTTTGAATCAGTCATATAGTAATATGTCCCCTCACCCATTTGTCAAGAGCATATGTTCAAAGGTGGGCAATCCAACCCGAAAGGAATGTTTTTCATTATGCAATCAAGTGCTTATGCTTGTTTTTCATTGGAATTTTGGGCATGGATTATTGGGTGACCTAGAAGAAGGATTTTGACCAAGGTCTTGTTCCCTCACCTTAAATGGGGGGTTAATCCTCAACCCTAGTCTCGTGAGATCTCCCCTACTAGCCTATAGCTTTAGGGAGGGCACCACTCGGGAAACCCTAATTTTGGTAGTGCAGTCTCGTTTTCCCATTCCATGTTTTCACTCCCCTCCACACATTACAAGCCCTATTTCATCATCTTCCCTCTATGAGTCCACATGACCACTAGGTCCACAAAGCACTAGCACACCCCCTCCTTGTCCACATTTTTGGGTTGGGCCTCGAAAACGTTGCCTCGATCGTTGATGCAGCTAAAAGAAAGTTGAAAGCATATAATGGCCACAAGCAAGAAATAAAAGAAAATAATATTATAAAATGCAAAAGATGGTCAGGGCATTATAATAGCACGTGTGAAAGTGTCAAACATGATTTCTACCCCTGATCATTATGGCCATCACCCTAGTTCCTAAGGCCCATGACTGCCCCACATCATTGAGAAACCCATGCACATGCCAACCCCTGGTGAGCGATGAACTACTCCACCTTAAGTGGGTAATCACTGCTTACATCATACACAACAAGCTCTCATTTCTTGGAGCCTCGATCAGTAATACAAAGAAAAATCAAGAAACGACAAAAGGAAAAAGAAGAAGGGTGGAAAAACATGTTGATTATGAAAATTTCAAGCCTAAAATCCTACTGCAGTAACTGGAAATTATTTTTCTAATTGTTTATTAATTTAACAATTTATCTGCTATGGAAATACCAAATAAATCACACTGCAACCTTCACAAATAAATTGTGGAAGACAATAACGTTGGAACTGAGATTATGCTAGCACACACACATCAAAATTAACACAGTTATTTTTGGACAAATGTCCCCAGAAAACCCAACTTGGGAAAACCGGTGCAGCAGTTGAGGGTTTTTATTATTATGCAGCAGTGAGAAATTTTGAGTACAATTTGGATGCCAAACAATGGCTATCCTGCAGAGAAAAATACGGCAAAAATATCTTGAGGGAAATTACCCTCACTCCAAGCAATCGTGGCACTCAACTGCTACTGAAAATCAAGCCATCTAGTTGGTCCTGCGCAGGCTTTGCGTCACATTGAAGTTCCCTGTCACACATGTTGCATGAATCGACTGCCAATCTAGTCGTCTTACCTACTGCTGATAAGGAAAATGCTTCTTTGGCACTCTAGGACCCCTTCCCGGCCTCTTGAACTAAAAACATCTTCTCCATACCAAAAATTGAACTGCCCTTTGAGGATCTTGCTTGATGTTGTGCCCTTTCAGGATTTGTGCAAAGAGGAGCAGTTCGACAGTTTTCGTGGCAAAGATGGCAACCAATGGCTTGAGGGATCAAGATAGACAGGACGAAGCATCCAACTACGTCATCTAGAAGGCAAGAATGTCATTCCTTCTAGATGAGCATGCCCTCAAGACATATGTTGACAGCGTGGTAGCTGAGCCCGCGGATCCAGATCCGCTCAAAATTACAAGGAAGAGATGGCGAAGGCCAAGCGGATGATCCTCAACAAAGTGAAGGATCATTTAGTATGTCACATCTCAGGCAAAGGGACTGCCAAGGAGATGTGGGATGCCTTGTCCATGCTGTATCAAGGATCTTCCGAGCAACAGAAGATGTACTTAAAGAAGAAGATGAGATCCACGCATATGCAGAAGGGGGAACACATTGATCCATTCCTTGCAAAGATTCAAGGAACTCGAGACGAGTTGACAATTGTGGATCAACACCTCAGCCTGCCAAGATGGTGAGGCAGCCTCTAAAATTCAATGTCAAAGAATGGCAAGTGTTTGTCGAGAGCATCCTAGCCCAGAGAAAGATTGCCATTCGAAAGGGATGTGGGTCACTCTTCAGCAGGAAGAGATGAGGAGAGACTTAGTCATGTGCAAACTTGAGAAGTAGCAGCAGCAGCAGTGGGACGAACCGAAGGAGGAGGATGAAAATGCAGCCCTCACATCAAGGGCAGCAGATCAGCAGAAGAAGAAGAAGAATGAT